>JARHVA010000269.1:2692500-2932500 GCA_037957365.1 Torreya grandis
CTAGGTAGAACTTAGTTAACAAAAAACAAATGACAAACAGAGTTAAAAAAATAAGGAATAAAACACAAGAATTCATTCACCTTCCTTAGATGCTCCAAATGCCTTTATAGTGGTGGCTTGGTTAGTTTGTGCTCATGAAGTCCTTGTAAATGGCTTGGCTACCTGCATCTCTCCTTGGCACCTTTGGCTTGTGGTTTGGCTTGGCTTGGAATCAATTTGGCATGGTAACAATAGTTTCTTGAATATTTAAAAACCATTTAAGAATTATAAATTTGCATAATCAAGACTTAGAAATGATGTTGTGAGGCCTCCTATTTATAGATTTTAGGATTTAATCAGAACCAACCTCAACCATCTATCTCAAGATTGAGATGTGTGGTTAAGGATTAATTTAATTTTTGAAATTAAGTTTGTAATTATCCTCATCACGACATTATAAGAAGGGGAAATTAAGAGGCATAGAGGGCATCATGGAAGGCATTGATGAGGCATGGGAGGCATAAATCCTAATATTTGTGGTATTTATGGCCTAGGGATGTCTTCCCAAAAAATGAGGTCACTTGATGATGTAGATATTCCATATTAATTTCTAAAACAAAATATTCAACAAGTTTTCATGGATTTATTGATTAGGCTATAGTTTGGGTTAATTACCTCTTAAGTATGATTAAGCACTTTTTGCACAAATTACTCAAATTGATTAGAATAACTTATTATTGGTCCTAAATTTGATTGGATTGGAATTAGAAGGTGATGTAAAATGTGTTGGAATCATATTCCCATTTAGAATGTTACCAATAACAAATAACAAAGGCACACATCTTGTGTAGAAGATTTGATAGGAAAGAGTAGTCTATAACATGTAGGTGTAAATTTGTCATTTTGACTTGAAATGAATTGATTAAAGTTAGCTGGCCCATAAATTACATTACCCCATTTATGGATACCTTAGAAAAAATTGGCACTTGAATATGTTAGTTTCACATCATTTAGCATGTTTAGTGGTTTTAGGCCAAATTGTGTATTTTAGGTGGAAATTGCTCAAAATCCTGATTGGGGGTTATTGGTGGCCAATTTTAGGTGTCTACAATTTGCCCCTATTTGTGAAGGCATTACAAGCTATAAGCATAGTAATATCTTCTTAAATAATGAAAAGGTTTTATATTCCTATAATTGTAATGATGATAAACTAATTGTATGATCCCCCTCGAGGGAATGGTTTGCATAAGTAGGCCATTAAATGGTCCCTCAAAAAGAAAGAAGTGAAATGAGGGGATCAAAGAAAGGAAAGATGATGGGGTGAAAACATAATGATACTAAAAAAGTAGTCAAAAAACATTGAGAATGTAAGTGGGATGGTGCACAGTGGCTTGCCCAAAGGTGGTTATACACATTGCACCTTGATAGTGGCAATGTGGTATGATAACACAATGATTTTCTTAAAGGCTATTATAATCATTGAGAAGATGGAGCTGCCCCAGTTAGGATAGACAAACAAGACAACATGCCCCTATATAGGTATACAAAGTAAATTGGTGACATCATAATGATTTACCCAAAGGTGGTTATAATCATTAAGAAATATAGGTGGGATGGTGTGTAATGATTTGCCCATAAGCAGTTATAATCATTAGACCTTGATTATGGAAAACATGATAAACTTGGTTGAGGATGATGATAATTTAATATAGAGGGTAATGATGAATTAGAATAACCTACAAGTAGGGAGATGCTCATCTAAACTAATAAAAGTTGAAATTATTTCATGGTTAATTACTCTATTTAGGATATGATTAGGATGGGATCAAGATTTTAATGTTGAAGAGATGCCACCATTGATGAATAGAGTTATTGAAGCTGAGGTTTATTATATCATGTATCGATAGATATCATGATATAACATCATGAGGACTTGGCCAAAATATACATGAGGACTGACTCCCATAATCCAATACTCAATAGAAAATAATGCACCAATGATAAAAACCATGATGACAATATAAAAATATGAATATGGATGGATTTAAGTGTAAGTGTGGGCAATGAATCACCCAATGAACACACATAAACTGAATCAAGGCAATAGTGATGAAAGTGAACAAACATGTAGATAAAAAATAAAAAAGAAATACTCAAGAGAAAACCCTATGAACTTTTTCCCCTAGAAAATAGATGACAACTTAAAAAATGAATAAAATGGGGGAATAGAAGAAAAGGAAGGGGGTGGCCGAGATATCTCCATATGTACTAGGAAAGTGGGTTTTGCCTACATAGTTTCATGAATGTAATATCTAATGAAAAACTTTAGGCCAAATGTAGTTCTCCCAGGGAATGGGAAGAATGTGATAACTGAGGAAAATAAATAGAATGGATGTGATAGAAGAATATGAATGGTCTTGAATAATGGTAAGTGCATGAGATAAAAAGGCCAAAAATGATGGGGAAACTAAATGACAAGTTATTTACTTATAACTTAGTAAGGGTTCCCAAAACCCTTAAGGCAAAGAAGTGGTCAATATTTTTATTCTTTTCTAATGATTTTTTAAATGTTTTTAGAATTATTTGAAGTATCTCAACTTGATAAAGAATGATGAGACATCAAATGGTTCAAGCTTTCAAAATGGTGAAGCATTCAAACTAAGTTTGCTCATAATCTGGTGAGAGTGTGGCTTGGGTTGCTCACAAAATAGAGAGAACATGGCTTAGATTACTCACAAAATGGTGAGAGTGTGGCTTAAGTTACTTACAAAATTGTGAGAGCATGGCTTAGGTTGCTCAAAAAATGGCAAGAGAATGGCTTAGGTTACTCATAAAATGGTGAGAGCATGGACTAGGTTGCTCACAAAATGGTGAGAGCATGGCTTAGGTTTCTCACAAAATGGTGAGAACATGGCTTAGGTTGCTCACAAATGGTGAGAGCATGGCTTAAGTTTCTCACAAAATAGTGAGAGTGTGGGTTAGGTTTCTCACAAAATGGTGAGAGTGTGGCTTAAATTACTTGTAAAATGATGAGAACGTGGTTGGGTTTCCTAAAAAATGGCAAGAGTGTGGCTTAGGTTGCTCACAAAATGGTTAGAGCATGGCTTAGGTTGCTCACAAAATGGTGAGAGTGTGGCTTAATTTTCTCATAAAATTGTGAGAGTGTGGCATAGGTTGCTCACAAAATAGTGAGAGCATGGCTTAGGTTGCTCACAAAATAGTGAGAGCGGGGCTTAGGTTGCTTGAAAAATGGCAAGAGTGTGGCTTAGGTTACTCACAAAATGGTGAGAATGTGGCTTAGGTTACTCATAAAATGGTGAAAGTGTGGCTTAGGTTGCTCATAAAATGGCAAGAGTGTGTCTTAGGTTGTTCATAAAATGGAAATAACATGGCTTATGTTTCTCACAAAATGGTAAGAGTGTGGCTTAGGTTGCTCACAAAATGGTGAGAGTGTGGCTTAAGTTTTTCATAAAATGGTGAGAGCGTGGTTTTGGTTACTTGAACAATGGTGAGAGCATGGGGAAAAGGGTGACTAAGGTGACCATAAAAATTATTGAGTACTACCTACATAGTCCTAAAGTAGGAACTCATGTCACTATAGTTCTGCCCTTACAATGGAGGAATTCAACCAGTGTAATAGTTAATTCAAACAAAATAGGCACAATTGGTAAAAATACATAGTATGGCATAAGAAGTGGCAAGTTGGTAAGTCAAGGTTTAATGTTGCCCCTAGTTTGCCTATAGGCAGTTATAATTATGACACAATGACATAGGTCAATGGTATTAATTTTCCTAAAAGTAGTTATAATTAGTAGTAAGATTGATGGGAAGAAAAGACTAACAAACAAAAGATGCAACTTCTAAAACTTATATCACACTATCCCAAAATATGCTCCCTATTTTAATTACTTGAACTAATTAATGAATTGATCAGATACCTCGATACTAAAACTATGTAATAAATAGAAAAAACCAAGGTCAAATGGGCTAGGCTTTTAGAACATATTGGGTCGATAGGTTAGAAGTAGAAAGTGGATATGGGAAAGAGGACAAATAAGGATGGTATTTATACAAAGAAGAATATTGATAAAATGGAATAACTAAAATGGTCCTTATAGATAATAAACCTTAGCATTCAAGCATAGTACCACTTGAGATGAATAATATTCATTAGCTCTGGAAGTTTATCACTGTTTGGTGTGGCAAACCTATATGATCCTAATCCATAATCTACGGTGATGATGAAAGGCCTTATCTAGTTTGGTTTGAATTTCCCTTTATGTTTCTTCTCAGTTGTGGTATTATTTTGATTTTCTTTAAGAAAAAGATCGCCAAGTTCAAATGTTCTATACTTAACATGATCATTATAGTGGCCTTTAATTTGGTTCTGATATGCTTGAAGATTATTGAGTGTAGCAATGCATTTATCATCAAGTAGGTCTAGCTCTTGCAGGTGAGCTACTCGATAGTCATGATCATCTAGGACATGTTTGAAACAGATGCATAGTGAAGGCAATTTGACCTCAATGGGAAGAATGGCTTCAGTACCATAAACAAGTGAGTATGGAGTGGCTCATGTGGGGGTATGACGATTGGTTTTGTACGTGTTAGGATTAGGATCACAATTGATTACCTTGTATAAGCAATTAAACATGGAATTTAACCAGAAGTAACAAGTAACAAAGAAATCAGTAACAACACAGAATTTGAGAGACAATACAATCTTGTATTCAACTCATCCAGAAAGAAAATACAATCAAGAAGATGCCACACTCTTCTCACACCTATGAGACTTCCCACACCTCTATGGCTCCCAGTAATTCTCGATCAAGAGTTCACTCTCTCAATTACGGTCACAACAATCAACTCAAACACAGAGTTGTTGTTCACCTCCAACCAGTCAGTAACAATACTGGCAGTACACAAGTACTCAAAGTATGTTAAGTATATCTCCCATGAACTTGTAACAACCTAAAAATCAAATGATATTACTTACCATGTAGATCTACACCCTAATCTTGTAGAACCTACAGATCAACTTGATCTTACAATTAGAAGGATCTCTTCCTTGTCCTTCATTACAATACAGCCCCATGAGTCTATTATATAGATCCCATGCAAACAATAATTAGACACCTAATTAGAATAATTAGACACACAACTCAAGACTAAAATTATCCTTTTACATGCAAACAATTGGTTCGTTAACAAACTATTCATGAACTAACAGTTCTGGAACCACACAGGTAACCGACGTCAGTCACTGTCTATCTAGAGGTGACTAACATTGATTAAATCCTGACCGATGTCAGTTGCTACCTATCCACCACTAACAAATGTTAGTCATCCTAACTGACGTCGGTGACTGTGACACTCAGCAACCTCCTCCATGTCTGCATACAATGAAGCTTTTAGCTCTACAACCTAACAATCTCCCACTTGGAGATAAACAGCTGCACCTACACTTGTACCTGTACCTGTACATAATCTAATTTATTTCCTAGCTTGTATCCCTCTTCAAGCTCAATCTTGAAGACCAACCAACACACAACCTATGGTGCTATGCCTGTCATCCAAGTGTCCTGCCATATCCAATTCTACATACCCATGTAGAGAAGTACTTGACCCTGCATCACATGTATACCTATTGTTGGTCCCTCTTAGATACCTGAGAATCCATTAAACTACTTTCCAGTGCTTTTTTTTTGGATTGACCCCAAACTTTTTGACAACACCCACTGCTTGGGAAAACTCAAGTCTAGTACATATGTACTTAACCTCATCATGTGAATTGGGACACCATTCTGTGAACTATCCATCCATAGGTGTACAAACTGGTTCTACATCCCACATCTTGAACCTTACCACTACCTTATTCACATAATCATCCTGAGACAACATCAACCTGTGATCTTCCCTATCTCTATGAATGCTCATGCCAAAGAATCTTACTACTCCTAGATTCCTCATGACATACCTCTGAACTAAATTTACCTTTAGCTCAAAAACTCCCTACATGTGTGAACCTACAACAAGCATACACACCACATACAGTAACAGGATAATTTAGATAATATTATCCAACTTGGTAAAGTAAACATAATGGTTAAACCTCCATTGTCCTACAGCTTGCTCAAGACCATATACCTTGGCCTTCCATCTCATGTGTCCATTCTCTCTCTTCTTTAAACTGGGAATCTATTCATCTCTCAGTGCTTTCTTTCTGGTGGGCAACTCTACCAAATCTCCCATTTGGTTCTCATCCAAGGAATCAAATTCCTCATTCATGCCATGCTCCCACTGTTTCCTGGATTCTACCTGCTCTGCTTCTTTAAAACTTCCTGGTTCTTAACCATCAGTGAGCAAAAAGTAATCTAAAGAAGGGGAACAATGAATTTGAGGCTTACTTACCTTTTCAATCCTCCTCATGGGTGTTTGAGACTCCTTGATAGCTTGTTGTCTACCCAAAATCCGTTATGATAGTGGCCGTCATCAGTCACCCCTCAGTCTGCATTTAACCAATGTCAGTTCCATGCGACTGACCTGATTACCGATGTCAGTTCCCTAACCGACATCGGTCTTAACCTGCCTGACACCACCAACTCTAGTCTACACATGACTGATGTTGGTAGTTACTTGTTCAATGTCAGTTCTACCTGACTGACGTCGGTACCTGTGTTTACCTATGAGTGATGACTTTTTACCTGTGAGCTTACCTTGGATCATACCCTTATCCAAACTACCCTAATTAGAATTATTCAGCCCCTGTTAGTGATCTCTATCTGTCATCTTCTCCTTGAACACCAAGGCTTTCCTATTCTTGTCAAAACCATCAAATTTCCTCTTTGTGCAATAGACTTGATCCTTTCTTGTAGCATGTGTTTCAAGAAACCTCACTTTCTTTTATTGCTTACATAAGTCTTGATCTATGCTTTTTAGATTTGAACTCTTACCCTTTGACTCAAGAACATGCATCCCCTTCTCATTCATGTGACCAAGCCTATGAGGCCACATATTTGAATCTATAGCTGAAGTAGATAAACCAGAAGGAGAATCAGTAATACAAGTAGATAGATAAAGAGTACCTACTTTCTTACCTCTTGCTAAAACAAGTGCACCCTTGGAAACTTTCCAAGAGTCTGCTGTGAGAGTTACTGTGCATCCCTCATCACCCAAATTTTCAATAGAAATCAAGTTCTGATTTAGGACTAGGACATGCATGACCTCCTTCAACACCCATGTGTTGCTCATCTACAATTTCAGCTGCACTTTCCCTTTGCCAACCATTTGACAAAGCTTACCATCCCCTAAATAAATCTCTCCAAAGTCTCCCTGGACATATTCATGAAAAAATTATCTATTTGGGGTTGCATGGAAAGAGGCACCAGAATCTAAAACCCAAGATTCCACTTTATCCAAGGAACATACTAGAGCATCTTGTGTAACAATATCTACAACATCTGCTTCTTCATTTCCTTCATGCTGATCTTCAACCAACCTGCAATCTTTTTTTCTGTGCCCTATCTTTCCACAATTCTAGCAGATAATCCTGCCATACCTAGATTTGGATCTCCTACCTATCTTTGACCTTGATCTCCCTTGCTCGATCTTCTCTCTTTGCCTTCCCTTGCTTTCAATACTTAAAGCATTTCTTGATGATTCACCTGTACTTTTCCTGTGAATTTCTTCATTCGAGATTACACTAACAACATCATCCACTTTTAAGATATTTAAAGTAGACGCAGTATTACTAACTGCCATTACCAAACTATCCCAACTTTCAGGTAATGAGCATAAAATTAAGAGAGCCTTAATTTCATCATCAAAAATAATATTGACTAAAACTAACTGGATTACCAAACCATGGAAATCACTAAGATGACTATGTATAGATCCACCTTCCAACATTTGCAAATTAAATAATTACTTCATAAGAAATACCTTATTTGAAGCTGAGGGTTTTTCATATAAATTTGCTAAAGATCCAATTAACTCTACTATTGTCTTAGCTTTTGATAAGCTGGAAATCATAGACGATGCCAGGCTCAACCTTATAGATCTTAGATCCTTCCGATCAAGAACCTTCCATTCTTTATCTTTCATATCTGTGGGCTTGCATGCAACCCCACCCAATGGTAAGTACAGATCTTTCTGATATAGATAATCTTCTATCTGCATCCTCCATAATTGATAATTCTTGCTGTTAAACTTCTCCATTCTAAGCTTACTTTCTTTTGCCATTGCTATACTCCCACTCAATCAAAAACCCTTGAGAGTGACCTATAATCAACAAACACTTAACACACTCTGAAACCAAGGTGTTAGTAAACCTACTCCTACAACCCTAGCTTTGATACCACTTTTTCAGGATTAGGAGCACAATTGATTAGCTTGTATAAGCAACTAAACATAGAATTTAACTAGAAGTAACAAGTAACAACATAGAATTTAAGAGACAATACAATCTTGTATTCAACTCATCCAGAAAGAAAATACAATCAAGAAGATGCCACACTATTCTCACACCTATGAGGCTTCCCACACCTCTATGGCTCCCAGTAATTCTTGATCAAGAGTTCACTCTCTCAATTACAATCACAACAATCAACTCAAACATAGAGTTGTTGTTTACCTCCAACCAGTCAGTAACAATATTGCCAGTACACAAGTACTCAAAGTACTTCAAGTAGATCTCCCATGAACTGGCAACAACCTGTAAATCAAATGATCTTACTTACCATGTAGATCTACTCACTGATCTTGCATAACCTACAGATCAACTTGATCTTACAATTGGAAGGATCTCTTCCTTGTCCTTCATTACAATACAGCCCCATGAGTCTATTATATAGATCCCATGCAAACAATAATTAGACACCTAATTACAATAATTAGACATGTAACTCAAGACTAAAATTAGCCTTTTTCATGCAAACAATCAATTTGTTAACAAATTATTCGTGAACTAAAAGTTTTGGAACCGCATAGGTGACTAACATTAGTCACTATCTATTTGGAGGTGATTGACGTCAGTTGACTCCTGACCGATGTCAGTTGTTACCTGCCCACCACTGACTGACGTCGGTTGGCCTAACTGATATCGGTGACTGTGACACTCAGCAACCTCTTCCATGTCTGCATACAGTGAATCTTTTAGCTCCACAACCTAATAGTATGCCCAAAGGGTAGGGAATATCTAGAGGTACCAATCATGACTAACATCATTGACAATCCCTTTAAAGATGTTAACAATTATTTTATTGGATGCCTCAGCTTAGCCATTACCTTGAGGGTAATATGCTATAAAAAAATGTTGTGTGACATTATATTCAATACATAACTAATCTACATCTTTGTTCTTGAGTGATCCTCCATTATTAGATATAATGTTAGAGGGGATACCATAGTGGAAAATGAGATGGTTAAAGATAAATCTGGAAATTTGCTTTCCAATCACGTAAGTGAGGGGTATAACTTCAACCCACTTAGTGAAATATTTAGTGGAAATAAGGATATGTTTATGGCTGTGAGATGAAGTGGGGTTAATCTTCCTAATGAGGTCAATTCCCCATGTATAAAATGGCCATGGTGTCAACATCAATTTTAGAGTTTTTGTTGGGGCATGAATCAGATTAGCATGTCATTGACATTTGTCATATTTATTTACATATGCAGTGGCATCTACATCCATTGTGGGCTAATAATAACTAGTATGCAAGATCTTTTTGGATTCGACTTCCCTGATAAAATAGGATCCACATAATCCTTTGTGAACTCTTAATGCTAGCATATACTCTATTGAAGTTAAACAATGAAGTATAGTTCCATCAAAACTATGATGATAAAGAGTGGATCTAAGTAGAGTATAATGAGAGAAATGATGAATGAAGGCTTTGGTTTATTTTTAAGAGAGGCTAGGTGGTAAAATATGGTCATGAAGGTAGTTGTAAAGGTATAAGTACTAAATAGAATTAAGACCAATAATATCATAAATCATGGCAATGATTGAAGGTTCATGAGCTAGTGCTAATTTTTTTTGATGAGGAACTAATACTCTCTAGCTTTATCTATTTGTTGAATCAAAGATCCAATAGTATTCATGGCATCTGTACTTATGTTACTAGCCCTTGGTATGTGCTCAAACTAAATGTTGGCAATTTGATTTTTAAGAGTGTCAACCATAGATTTATATGGAACCAACTTGTCATCTTTGGTTTGAAAATGATCTATGACCTAATTGATGATTAACTGAGAATCACCATAAAATTGAAGATGGGATATATTCTAATGCACTACTTGTCTAAGTCTTACAACAAGTGCTTCATACTTGGTCATGTTGTTTATACAAGGAAAGATAATTCTGAATGATTTAGGGATTAGATCCCCCTGTGGTGTAATAAACAATAGGCCTAACCTCAATCCATGTGTAGTGAATGAACTATCAAAATATAGTTTCCAGGGCTACTCCTCAAGGGGTGTGTCAATGATGGTCATGATAGGTCAATCAAGAAATTGAAATGTGAGTAGTTGTCTATCTGAGAGAGGTGCTTTATCAAGTTGATTTGTAAGAACTTGTCCTTTGATTTCTTTTTGATTGACATGCTCTATGTCAAACTCATTGAGATGCATGATCCATTTAGCCATTCTACCTTGAAAATTTGTTTTAGATAGTAGATACTTGAGTGGATCTACTTTTGATATGACCATGGTCTTATTATTCAACATGTAATGGCATAGTTTTTGAGCTATGAATACCATGGCTAGACAATATTTTTCAATAGGTGCATAGTTATGTTCATATGTAACCAAGGTATGACTTAAGTATTATACAACATGTTCCATTCTTTTGTCATCATGCTGAGCCAAGAGTGCCCCCAGAGCATGGATGATAGCTGATAAATAGAACAAGAATGGCTTTCCTACAATAGGAGGTAATAAAATAGGTGTATTGACAAGATAATCTTTGAGATATTGAAAAGTTGTTTGGTAATAATCATCCCAGTGAAATGTAACTCCTTTATTTAAAAGGTGTGTAAATGGATGGCACTTATCTACTAATTGAGAGATGAAACATCATATTGACTAGATCTTATCCTGTAAACGATGGAGTTGCTTTAAATTCTTGGTGGTGGTATCTCAATTATAGCATGGAATTTATCTAGATCAACTTCAATACCTATATGAGACATGATGAAGCTAAGTAATTTTCTTGAGGTTACACCAAACACACATTTATTTAGATTTGGTCTAAATTTTTACTCTTGTAGTCTTTCAAATATCTTGTGCAACACTACTAGATGATCAGCTCTAGTTTTAGATTTTCCTAATATGTCATCGACATAGTATTCAACAATATCATGCATAATATCATGGAATATGATAGTCATGTCCCTTTGATACATAGCTCTAGAATTCTTAAGACCAAATGGCATTGCATAATAACAAAATTTTACCCATGGAGTGGTGAATGCTATTTTATGTTGATCTTTTGGTGTTATTCTGATCTGATTGTATCCTAAAAATCCATCCATAAGTGAAAAAATTTAATAACCTACCATGGAATCAATGATCATGTCGATATTAGGCAAGGTAAAATCATCCTTAGGACAAGATTTGTTGATGTCTCAAAAATTAGTACCAATTTTAATCCCTTCAGGCTTTTTACTAGTAGGTATAACATTAGATATCCATGCAAAATAGTTAATGGATCAGATGCATCCTACTTTTAAGTGTTTTTCCAACTCTTTCTTTAATAATATAGTAACTTAAGGATGCATCTTATGTAGCTTTTATTTTATTAGTTTGGCATCAAGATCAACCACAAGGTGGTGCAGAACCAAGGTGGGGTCTAAACCTGGAATGTCAAAATAGGCCCATGAAAAAATATCCATAAACTCTCTTGATAGAGATGTAAAGATGTCACATTCCTCCTCAGTGAGAGATGATCCTAATTTTATCCATTTCAAGTCTGATGGAGTCTCAATATTTACCTCTATTTTATCTTTGACTAGAAGGGTCAAACTATCTTCTAGGATAGTAGGCAATGATTTGAACTGTTAGACTATGTTAGGGTTCTCTATTAAGACTTGCTCTTCAACTTCTCCTAGGCATGATGACTCTTAATCCCATAATGGGATATCTATCCATGTAATAAAAACAACTAGAAATTCTTGGAGAATTTAATTAAATACTTGTTACTCAAAACTAAACTCAGATCCATAGGCAAGTTCATCATTGGTGGTCTCTTAGTCTAAATTTGAAGAAGAATGAACACCCCCATCTGATGGTGCTTGAGATAGGTTTTCACCACTATATTAACCTTTATATTTACTTTTTCCCTAGTCAAAAAGTGCCTCAAAGAGGTTTTCACTTTGGGACCTCAATGTTTTACTTTTTTTTTTAGCTAAAGGTGTTCACGTGCTCTCCAAAATAGGTTGCAAGATCCAATGTGATTGAGAATCTTGATTTGTGATCTCCAAATGAAATATTGTCTCTAAGGCCTAAGAAATCATAGAATGCCTTATCATTCTAGAACTCATCAATCAATAAAATAGATTATTTTTGGTCCCAATCTAACAGTTGAGGATAATATAATGGTAATGGATTGTGATGAATGACTAGGATAAGGGTGCAAATGACATTGTTATTAAATAGGTTAGTTTCAACTAGGTCATCAAAGGTGAGGCTATGATCAGACTCTATTTCACTATCGACATCATCATCACTAGTCACTAGTGATGGAGTTTGAATAAGATATGTGGGGTCACCCCTAGGTGGTTTAAATCCAAGTCCATAAGGTCTTTCATACTTAATCATAGAAATTAGCTTAATGGTTCCTTGCTAATTTAGTCAAAGTCCTCTTCCTTCATAGTTGTGATGATCCATGATCCTATTGGGAATAGGATACTTCACATTTTTATAACAATCATCTTGGTCATCATTATATAACCATGATTCATCCCCTTCAAGAGGATTAAGTCCTAGGCCTGATGCTGGTATAAATGTGATAAGTCCCTTATCTTTATTCTTTTGTTACCAATGAATATGTGGGATGAATTTAGGTCACCTAAAGGTTTTCAAATTCTAAGGAAGATTGACAATATGAAATGTATCATGGGTCACATATTCTCTCAATCCATTATCTAAAATGGTGAAATGATTAGAAGCTTTAGGAGGTGGCATGTGGGAAAGGGATTCCAAGGTATTAGGATCTATGTAATTATTTGATGAAGGATAAATAAGTATATATTTTCCTCTATCTTTCTTAGAACTTGGATTCATATCATAATGATAATTATAGCTTTAAAATTCACCCTTAAGATTCTTGTAATGTCCATACGAGTGTAAATCTCCTAGAATATTCACTTCCATCCCTGAGTGATAAAACTTGATACATTGATGTAGTGTTGATGGGACTACATGAATCTCATGTAACCAAGGCCTGCCTAAAAGCATATTGTATGATAGCTCAAGATCAAGTACATGGAAAAGTGTATCATGGGCTAAAGGCCCAATTATAACTAGCAAACTAATGGTGCCTTGTGACTCTCTTTCTTGATTATCATAAGCTTTTATAGTTATTATTTCTAGCTAGAGATCTATTATTGTGTACCTAAGAAGCTTGATGAGCTTTAGAGACATTATTTTGAGGCCAGCTCCATTATCAATAAGGACATGTTTCACTTTATGCAATCTGATACAAACTTCTAAGTATAATGGGTTATTATGGAATGGGCCAAGGGAAGACATATCGCTTTGGTTAAATATGACTTGTTGGGATGGAGCTAGGTGTTTAACCAAATGTTGAAAGTTATTAGGGGATATGTCACTAGAAATAGTGTATTGGGTCAACAACGTATTCAAGATGTTTTTGTGGATTATTGACATCCACAACAAATCTAAAATAGAAATTTGTGTTAGTGTCTTCTACAATTGTTCTATAATATCAAACTTCTTATCTTGGTCAGTTGTGAATGGTTTATTCTGAGGTTAAATTATTGGTTGGATGTTAGGCAAAGTGGTGGATGTTTGCGGGCCTAGGATAGTAATCTTCAACCTCTAAGTTATGATTTCATAATAAAGATTAAATACTGGACCATTATTGTTAAATGCTATCAAAAATAGTGTGGGACCAGACATGACAAGTCTTGGTTGTTGATGCACTTGCATTTGGTCACATGGCAAGGAAAGGTTATCACTATAAGATCAAAAAGGGGAAGTCCTAGTTTTCTAGTTTGCTTGTATGCACTCCCAGGTCAAAAAAGGGTTATCCATGTGATTTGGCTGAATATTGTTGTTCAGTAATGGTCTAGGCTGATTAGTGTTTGGTTTGGGATTAATGTAGATGGTATTAATGTTACCCCCTATATTATGACCTATAACCCTATTGTAGTCATGTGTAACTACATGGTAGGTTTGTTGGTTTTTACCATTTTGACCTTGGTTTTGTCCATTATTCTATTGTTGTGGGTTTTGCTACTAATTTTGTTGGTTTGACCTTTATTTTTTATACTATTGGTTTTGTTGGTGCATTGACCATTATTACTATTGATTATTATATTATTCTTGATTGTTATATCAAGAAAAGGGGGTTTGATATATCCCAAGAGTTTGATTAGAAGTGGAAGCACCATTATCCAATTTTATCTCCCCACTCTCTAACATATTCTCAATTAAATGCTTGATTTGGATACATCTTCATAGATTATGCCTAGTGACCTAATAATAGTCACATAATTCATTTTCATGATACCAATCAAGATAAAGAATACCTTGTAGACAATGATTTTATTGGAAATATTGTCATTGATGTCAAAGGTCTAGTATTATTGGTGATAAAGGCCCCATTGCATTTAATGTTGTTTGTAATAAATATATCTTGGCTAATATGAGTTAATATTTATTTAATATTAATGAATATATTTTTGGTTGCATATGAGACAAAAGAAGTGCCCATGGAGAAGTCGAAGAGCCATGGGGTAAAGACAAAAGAAGGATACATGCATTTTCCCATGAAAAGTCATCTTGGGGAATACTAAGAGTCACCAAGTGAAGATAAAAGAGTAAGGGCACAATTTTTCATGAAGGGACACTTTGAGGAATATGAAAAGTCACCAAAGATAAGGACAAAAGTGGGAAGGACGTTTTTGGTCATGAAGGGTCACCACATGACTTTTCAAAGGCTTGAATATGAAGGGTCATCCAAGATTGGTGCCATTTTCCATGAGGATTGAAGGGTCACAAAGGGGGAAGGCCAAAGGTCATTTGGAAAGCTATAAATAAAGGCTTGATAATCCATTTGTAATATGGTTGAGAAAGGTTGATTTGATATTGTAATATCTAGCTTAGAAGAGCAAATGTGAGAGATGAATAGTATTTTTTATATCTAGCTTAAAAGAACAAAGGTGAGAGAGAGGAAAGAGATGTTGTATTGAACTATCATTTGTTGAGATAACAACATTAAGAGATAGGTGTGTGGTATACACAAAGGGGTTGGTGCTCCTGTGGGTTGGTGCTCACGAATTGTTGCTAGGTTGGTTCGACAAAGAGGTTGGTGCTCACAAATAGTTGCTAGGTTGGTGCTCGGCAAAGGGGTTTAAAGCTCATGTGGGTTGGTGCTCATGAATGAATTATAGCTGGGTTGGTACTTGACAAAGGGGTATGGTGCTCTTGTGGGTTGTTTCTCATGAATATACTTGAGATTGTTCTCCATGGTTTCTCCCACATTGGGTTTCCACATTATATCAGGTGCCTCTCTCTATCTTGTGTGATGTTTATTGTTTGTTTATTACATATATTGAATGTTTGATTAAGTGGAATTTGATAAAGGGAAAGTTTTAGTAAGATATATGATATAATAATTCACCCCCCCCTCAGTATATCATGTGCTTAATAATTGGTATCAGAGCAGGTTCCTTTTTGAAAAGTTTTACAGCTTGAAGGTAGATCGAGAAAGCACGATGGCTGGGTCACAGAAAGGATTTTCTACAAATAAGGCACTTTTTTTTGATGGAACAAATTATGATTTTTGGAGCATGAGACTGAAGTTTTATTTGATGGCCCTTGGATTCGACATATGGAAAGTAGTGGTGGAGGAATATGAAGAGCCACAAACATCTACAATTACTCCAACAAAAAAGAAGGCAAGTGAATGTAATACTAAAGCTTTAAATGCTATTTTATGTGGTTTATGTGAATCTGAATTTGTTAAAGTTATGTAATGTAAATCTACTCATGAAACTTTGGTAAAACATGAGAATATTTACAAAGGTGATGGAAAGGTTCAACAAGCTAAGCTATAGACTTTTAGAAGGTAGTTTGAAGGTTTGAAGATGGAAGAAGAAGAAGATATAGCAAGTTATCTTTTGTGAGTTGATCAAGTCATAAATTAGATTCAAGGTCTTGGAGAAACGTTAGATGAGTCAACGGTGGTTCAAAAGGTTTTGAGATCTCTACCAATGAGATATGATGCAAAGGTTTTGACAATCGAGGAGATGAAGAATTTAGCCAAGCTAAAGATGGATGAGCTTCATGTATTCTCATGGCATATGAGATGCAGACAAAACAAGATAAACCCTTAAAGAGAGAAGCAACTTCAAGACATCAAAGAAGGAGAAAGCTAAGATTCAAAAATCAAGTGATAGTTCCAGTGATGATGAAGATGACAATGGAGCACTTTTCATTCACAAGATGAAAAGAGGAACAAGTAAATATCAAGGAAAATTACCTTTAAAATGTTTTAATTGTGGAAAGATTGGACATTTTTTAGCTAGATGCCTAAATAAGGTTAATGATGATGAAGAATAAAAGCCTACATACAAGAATAATTTCAAAGGCAAATCTAAGAAGGGTTTTGAGAAGAAGAGCCTGTATTATAAGGATCCTAGTTCAGGAAAAGATAGTGGAGTCAGTGATTTAGAAGAAGAAGAGATTCTATTCATGGCCATACATGAATGTGATCAAGAAGAAGAAGAGGAGGAAGTTGAAGTGAATATGGAAGGAGAGCTCATTTTTTCCTTAGAAGAGTTAGAAGCTGTTTAAAATAAGAATCAAAGATTAAAGTGCCAGATCGAGAAAAATGAACAAGAGTCAAAGGAAATGATTGAAGATCTATAAATAGACTTTGAAGAAGCCAAGAAGAGTGAAGAAGACCTCACAACATAGTTGGAAATAGCAAGAAAAGAATGTCAAAGGTATGTTATTGAAATTGAATCTTTAAAATAAGATATTAAGAAAGCAATCAGTGATAAAGTAGTCAGTGATTCAAAATTTGAAGATAGCACTAGCATGATGAATAAGATATTGGAAAGTCAAAAAGCATATTTAGATAAGATAGGGATCCGTTTTGAAAAGAAATATAGCTATGTTGAAGCTCTTACACAAGAGGAAACAAAAAGGGGAGAAATGAAGAATATAGAGGACATTCCAAATAGAGAAGGCTAGAAGGAACAAAGCTACAAAAGGCATTCAGGTCAGAGATATACAGACATGTCTTATTTTTATAGCTATTGTTTTTATTACAATAGATATGGTCACAAGAAATTAGAATGTAGAAAAAGAGATAACAATTTTAGAAATAAGGAGAAGGAAAGTCAAGTAGAGTCAAGTAGAAGCCATAACTCTTTTGCTCCTCTATCAAGCTTTGATGAAGAGACCACACTATGCTACAAGTGCAACAACTTTAGACACATAGCTCGGTATTATAGAAGCATGTTCAAGTTATTCAAGAAGGATCAGAGCTTCAAAGCTCCATTCATCAAGAAGAAGGATCAAAATCTCAAAGCTCCATTCATCAAGGAGAAGGCTCAGACATGTACATGGCAGAAGAAACAACATGAAGATTCTATGATGGTTCAGACAACCCTACATGTAAAAGGTAAAGATCAGCCATGGTTAATTGATAGTGAATGTTCAAGGCATATGATAGGAGATAAAAGTAAATTCATATCTCTAAAGAAGATCAATGGTGTTATAGTGAGATTTAGAGATAAAACCACTCTAGGATAGCCGAAAAAGGTACTTTGAGTTTGGATTATGGTAGAACTAAGACTAAAAATGTTTTGTATGTAAAAGGTCTTAAGCATAATCTGTTGAGTGTTAGTCAAATATGTGATCAAGGATATACATTAAAGTTTCATAAATAAGGTTGTGAGATTAGAAGAAAATATTCAAATGAGTTGACTGCAGATGCTTAAAGGACAAGGAACAATGTGTATGTATTGTCAGATATCTTCTTAAAGGCATGATCAAAAGATACATTCAAAGATCAGTGAGAGGAGTTGGGAGTAATTTATATTACTTCCCACCATTGATGTTCAGCATCAGTTAAGGGGGAGCTAAGTATTAGCTCTAGGTAGGCCCTTTGCCATTGATGTCAAAGGGGGAGAATAACAGGTACAGCTATAGGTGTAAAAATAGGTACAAGGAATAGGTACATGTTGCTACATTAAGGGGAAGTTACTGTATGTTTTTAGATGACAGTATGTGTAGGTGACATGATGTGGCAATTTTAGGATTGAGGTTGCCATCAATGACAAAGGGGGTGACTGTTGGAAATATTGTCATTGATGTCAAAGGTCTAGTATTATTGGTGATAAAGGCCCTATTGCATTTAATGTTGTTTGTAATAAATATATCTTGGCTAATATGAGTTAATATTTATTTAATATTAATGAATATATTTTAAGTTGCATATGAGATAAAATAAGGGCCCATGGAGAAGTCGAAGAGCCATGGGGTAAAGACAAAAGAAGGATGGGATGCATTTTCCCATAAAGAGTCATCTTGGGGAATACCAAGAGTCACCAAGTGAAGACAAAATAATAAGGGTGAAATTTCTCATTAAGGGACACTTTGAGGAATATGAAAAGTCATTAAAGATAAGGACAAAAGTGGGAAGGATGTTTTTGGTCATGAAGGGTTACCACATGACTTTTCAAAGGCTTGAATATGAAGAGTCATCCAAGATTGGCACCATTTTCCATGAGGATTGAAGGGTCACAAAGGGGGAAGGCCAAAGGTCATTTGGAAAGCTATAAATAAAGGCTTGAGAAGCCATTTGTAATATGGTTAAGAGAGGTTGATTTGATATTGTAATATCTAGCTTAGAAGAGAAATTGTGAGAGATGAATAGTATTTTTTATATCTAGCTTAGAAGAACAAAGGTGAGAGAGGAAAGAGATGTATTGAACTATCATTTTTTGAGATAGGAACATTGAGAGATAGGTGTGTGGTATACATAAAGGGGTTGGTGCTCTTGTGGGTTGGTG
Source organism: Torreya grandis (assembly GCA_037957365.1). Taxonomy (NCBI): domain Eukaryota; kingdom Viridiplantae; phylum Streptophyta; class Pinopsida; order Cupressales; family Taxaceae; genus Torreya; species Torreya grandis. The sequence goes on from JARHVA010000269.1 coordinate 2,711,748, forward strand.
ATCATGAATAGTTGTTGGGTTAGTGCTCAAAAAAGGGGTTTGAAGCTCCTATGGGTTGGTGCTCATGAATTGTAGCTGGGTTGGTACTCGGCAAAGGGTTATGGTGCTCCTGTGGGTTATTTCTCATGAATATACTTGAGATTGCTCTCCATGTTTTTTTCCACATTGGGTTTCCACGTTATATATGGTGTCTCTCTCTATCTTGTGTGATATTTATTGTTTGAGTTTTATTGCATATCTTGAATGTTTGATTAAGTGGAATTTGATAAAGGGAAAGTTTTACTAAGATATATGATATACTGATTCACCCCCCCTCTCAGTATATCCCGTGCTTAATAGATTTGGTATAGGCTAACTGGTTAGATTAGTGGTAGCAAGCTTTTAAAATATTGACTCAATAGGTTCTCTTAGGTCACTAAAGACATGATGTGTAGGCATGGTTCTTTTAGGAGGAGGGGTTTATAATGGTAACAACTACTATATTTTTTGTGTAGGTTTTGGTTGTTGTTCTTGAAACATTAGTTGGAGAGGTTTTTGGGTAAGAGTAAGCTAAAAGGGTGGTTTAGATGATGTCTGCATAGTTTAAACATGATGAGAGTTGGTTACTCCATTTCCCACAACATTCCTATTGTGGTTGAATTGCTTTAATCTTTCATGATTATTGGCCTATACTAGTTGTGATGCTTTCACTTGGATGGGATGTTGGTCATTTCTATGATTGGTACCTTGATTTTGATAATTTGAATTAATTTTGGTGACTCCTTTATTAATGAGTGCCCTCTTAATCAGCAAACCTTTATCAATGATTTCTTTGAAAGTATGTACACATTATAGTTCTAGATGATAGGCTATCTCATTATGTAATTTCTTAGTAAACATAGTGGCTAATTGATTATCTAGTAAACTATGGGTGAAATGGCTTGCAAGGGCTCTCCATCACTGTAAATAACTTGCAAAACTTTCCCCAACTTTTTAATTTTGCTTGTGTTAGGTGCACTAATGAAATCTCATGCTCAAGATTATAGGAAAAGTGTTGCACAAATTTATTAGAAAGATCATAAAATTTTGTTAATGAATTCTTGGGTCACTTTAGAAACCACTCCAAGGCTTATCTAGCTAGGCTCCTTGGAAACAACATCAAAAGGTATATGTCACTATATGCCATTGGTTGCAAACAAGCCTTAGGATCACCTTTCCCTTTGTATTTATCAAAATTTGGTGGTAATATCTTAGAGGAAATGGTATCTACAAATAATCCATTGTTGAATGGATAGGAGCATACATCATCCAATTTGAAAATTTTGGTCTACTTCCTAGCCTAAATGGTAGTAATTACATCCTTTATCTATTGCAATTCTTGGGATAAGAAACTGGATGGAATATTGGTTTGAGGGAGAATTTGGGTTTGGATAGATGGTTGAGAAGCCATATGTGGAACACTTTGACCAAGGTATAATGGAGATACCTATTGGGCTATATTAGTTTGGTTGGGGAATGGACCAAAAATACTCATACATGGATTAGGATGTACCTAAAATTACACATTTAGCTACATGATATTCTGGTTTGGGTTGGCAATAAAAGGTTTGAACTAGAGGATTTTATGGTTGGGATGAAGGTATATAACTATACTATTCCTATGATGGCTGAAAAAGGGCATGCCACTAAATAATAAAACCTTGCTATTAAGTGGGAACTTGTGGACCAAGACCCTATCTCTAGATTTGTGGCACATTTCAAACCAATGATTTTTTAGTAGGTACCTGAGAAACATGGGGCCTTCTTATTACACAATACCCTATGAAGAAATGAAAGTAGGTTGTAGATTTGATATCTATCATTGACCAATATTTATATGTTATTGATTAATCATTGATTGGTTTTGAATTGGCATATTATTCTATGACTAAAGAGGTATGTTCATCATTACCTAGTAGGGTGGAACATTTGTTGCCCCTGATTGAGGTGGCAATGTATTCATCTTTTGTTATGTTGATACACTAGACTATGTCTGCTATTGTGGAATACTACTTTATATTTGTTGAGGGGGAGTAGGATTTGTCACATTCTATCATTGAGGTGTGACATTGGCCATTATTTGATTACCTAATCCCATAAGTTACACACTTGAGGAAACAATTGGTTAAGACTAGGGTGTAGAAACTCCCACTCCTTGGTATGATGACCTATTCATAGGATTAACTATAGGTACATGTTGTTGGCTAGTTATTTGTGCATTAGTACCACTTTGATCAGGACTGGACATTGTTTACACATTATCTACTATGTTTGGTTCACTATTTAGTGTATAGGCCAAAGACACTTCTTTAATAATAGGCATATGCATCAAGTTATCTATTGAATTGGTTTGTATGAATGGCTTATAATTTAGATTCTCTTATTTAGTTAACTCTATCATCACTCTTATTGAAGGAACTAGGTCAATGAGAGGCTTACTTAACATGTTCATTTGATTGAAATTATGTGCTAAATTTAGGTAGGTTTGGTATGCTATTTGCATTTGGTTAAAGTGATCTTCCATGATGTTTTTACCTCAATTGGATATATTAAGGTCTTGATATGTTGTTTGGAATAGAGCTATAGGATTTCTAGAAGAAGATTTTTGATTGTAAATGATATTATGGGGCACTCTTACTAGACTTGGTAAATTTTCATGGGGGAAGTCTACTAGAAACTTAGCCCCTACCTCTATGGCTCTAACCAAAATCTCATCTTTGTTCTCTAAAAAATGTCACTCAAATAAAAATGGATCATACGTAGAATCCATTTTAGTATAATATGATTTTTGAAGTGTTGGCTCATCCATCATGGGTATTGTAGTTAAGTATTATGTGGTTTGTTCTTGATCTTGTTCTATGTAAGGTGATGTGTTAACTAAATAGTTAGCCTATATATCTTGGCTTTGTGCCCCTAATTGAGTATTATAAAAGGGATAAGAATCCACCTCATAAGCAATATTATCTGCATATGGGTCTTGTACCATTTCTTCCTATGTAACCATATTACTAATCCCTGGATTGTACATGAGTCCACTATGAGTGTAGGAATACATGTTGGGATCCATAGTCAATACTTTGAGATAAAAGGCTAAGGAGTTATACAAACTCTAAAAAGTATAATGTCTAAAACAAATTATGTTACAAATTGGTCTAGATTTTTAAAAATGATGAATAGGTTTATGCAAAGGTTTTTAAGGAAACAAACTAGAGTAAAGTATTTAACATTTCACTATTCACACAAAGGTAAGCAAGTAAATGGACCAAAAATCAAAATGCCAAACTCTAAAGTCAAAGTGTTTCAAATCAATCTAAACTAGGATTTAAAACTTGCTAGGTCTTTTGGCCAAACATGGCATAAAAAGCTATACTCAAATAAGGCATGTGCTAGGACTCTTGGTCAAACAATGTCAAAAGCTAGACTTTGAAAATAGATGAAAGTTTTAATCTAACAGATTTGAAATAATTATAACAAACACTAGGCATTTTATTCTTGGACATGAAATTGGTCAACTACGTATAAGGTATGAAACAAAAGGCACTTTAGCTATAATTTATTTTCTCACAATTTTTTTTGTAAAATTGGGTTCTTTTGGACAAACAAGCTAGACAAAAGCAAATAGTATAACCATTTCAGACAAAGATCACAAAATTTCACTCAAATTGGTCTGAAAATCTAGGGAAAAATTTGGAACTCTATGTAAAAGGGTCTATGAAATAATGTTCAAAATGTTTTGGGTAGCATAATGATGTTATACTACCCAAAAGGTATGATAAAAAGGTTTGTTTCAAAACTCTCTAAGGCAAAGCCATTTTCCTAGAATTTTGACAACATAACACGACTTTTCTTGACTCAAAATGTTGTGGTGTATAGACCCAAAGTGCAAGTGTTTAGGACAAAATGGATTAAGTCTCAAAAGTGAGGACAATGATTTATGAGTCTTAAATGGCCTTTAACCTAAATTGGAAATTAAACCTAAGTTCCCTCAATTTTAGTGCAAATGGTGAACCCACTTAACACATCAAACTTATGAACATGTAAAGGTGTAATTTAAAATTTAAATTATAAATGAAGGACTTAAACAACTTTGGTAAAGGTCTAGACTCAATTGGGCAACATAACTGCACCAAAGTGGATGATATGACTCTCAAGCTTTTGATGAACTTTTGAACAAGGAAAATTAATGATCTCACATGGGTAGCATAATGACTCTTTATTCAAAAGAGAATTTGGACTATGTGTTTGGTTTTGGATTATTTGTTTACACCAAGTTTGGACTCCAAATAAGACTTTAATCTAGGACAAGACCAACTAATTAACCATTCTTAGATATTAAATTCACAAAGTTGCTTGGTATTGTTGGAATCCATCAATATACGTCATTTGAGAAGATTTTAAGTATTCATCCAAAAGTAAATGTGCATTATATAGTAGGGTTTTTATGACCCCCCTTCTCTCAAATGACAGTACTGTGATATGAACCTTGAGGCACACCTTGCACCAAAAATACTTTCATGGCAAGTGGGGGATTTGTCTAAGATCTAACAAGTTTTCGAACAATCTAGGGGAATCAATTACACAATGAATTTAATGCCAAGTAATGCAAAATAAAATCATGGATTTTGGGTCCATATCACTTGGCTTGTTGCAAAAAGGTCTAGTCCTTTTTGTAACCACTACATCCTGCTATTCACTCAATGTAGTGTGATGTCCAAAGTGTCACTATGTCCCATGTGCAACTCCAAAGGATCCAAATGAATTCAATGTTAGGAGATGAAACTCTAGGTCAAATATTCCCTAAAGAACTTGTGGGAGATGATGAAGTCCCCCTCACAATCCAAGATGCATAAAAAATAAAGAAATCATGAAATAGAAAGATGTTAGGGTTATTTTCAAGGCCACCCAAACTTTGGTGATTTTTTGGGGAGTGATTTAGATGACTTTGTTTTTAAGCCTTGAACTAGGATATTTGTAATAGGAATGGCACTTTTGATTCCAAGGTTTCCCTATAGGGGAAAAATGGAAGAGCATACACACAACATTCCTCTCTTTGCCAAATAAAATCTAACTAAACAACTATTGCAAACAAAAACTGACAAGTGTGTTCAATTTTATACCCAAATGAAAAGTTTGGTGGTGTTCATTTGACCCCTTGGTCTTAGTTTTACACTTTGAAAACATTCACCAAATCATCTAAGTTTTTTTGTTAAACACCAAAACAAGGTTCCTAATTGATTTTTAAGCATGCAAAGGTGATTTAAACATGTTTTGAACAAATACCAAGCTTGGTCCTACAACAAAATTGTTAGCATGTCCTTTAGCTTTGAATTTCTTTTTAGCTTGAAACAATGAACTTTGAAAAAGTAGCTTTCAGTTCTATGTTTTTAGAAAAACATAGTGATCGATGTTGATTATTACCACCAATGTTGGTTATTACCACTGATGTTAGTTATTGACTAATCAAGATCTAATTGATGTTAGTTTTGCTAACTGATAGGGAACTGATGTTGATATTACTTGCCGATGTCAGTTAATATGTAAAACTATGGTAACCAAAAACAATAAAATAAAGTTAGAAAATCAATTTGTAAGAGTTTTAAGGGCTCAAATAAAAATTTTAGAGTTATAAAAGGATCTCTTTCATATATGAGATGCATTTAGTCCCACTGGGTGTGCCATTATGTGATCTAAGAATTTGACTCAAGAGAGGATGGTTAGTATTGTGTTAGTTCTAAAATGAAAATAAAATGAAATAAACACACTAATATCATAACATATCTAGGCCTAGACACTAGGGAGAGCTTAGTTGACAAAAAAAAATGACAAACACAACTAAAAAGTATGGAATAAAACACAAGAATTCCTTCACCTTCCTTGGATGCTCCAAATGCCTTTGTAATGGTGGTTTCCTCAGCTTGTTCTCATGAAGTCCTTGGAAATGGAAGCTTAGATACCTCCATCTCTCCTTGGCACCTTTGGATTGTGGCTTGGATTGTCTTGGAATAAATTTGGCATGGTAACACTAGTTACTTGAGTCTTTTAGAACCATTTGAGCATTATAACTTTGCATAATCAAGACTTAGAAATGATGTTGTGAGGCCTCCTATTTATAGATTTTAGGATTTGATCAGAACCAACCTCAACCATCCATCTCAAGATTGAGATGCGTGGTTGAGGATTAATTCAATTTTTGGAATTAAGTTTATAATTATCCTCATCATGACATTATAAGAAGGGGCAATTAAGAGGCATGGAGGGCATCATGGAAGGTATTGATGAGGCATGAGAGACATAAATCTTGATATTTGTGGCATTTATGGCCTAGGGATGTCTTCCCAAGAAATGAGGTCACTTGATGATGCAAATATTCCATATTTATTTCTAAAACAAAATATTCAACAAATTTCCACGGATTTCTTGATTAGGCTCTAATTTGGGTTAATTAGCTCTTAAGCATGATTAAGTACTTTGTGCAAAAATTACTCAAATTAATCAAAATGCCTTGTTATTGGTCCTAAATTTGAATGGATTAGAATTGGAAGGCATTTTTAGATGAATTGGAACCATATTCCCATTTAAAATGTTACCAACAACAAATAAAAAAGGCATGCATCTTGTGTAGAAGATTTGATAGGAAAGAGCAGTCTAGAGCATGTAGGTGCAAATTTGTCATTTTGAATCAAAATGAACTGATCAAAGTTAGCTAGCCCATAAATTGTATTGCCCCATTTAGGGATACCCTAGCCAAAATTGGCACTTGAATATGTCAATTTCACATCATTTAGCATGTTTAGTGATTTTAGGCCAAATTGTGCATTTTGGGTGGAAATTGGTCAAAACCTTGATTGGGGGTTATTGGTGGCCAGTTTTAGGTATCTACATAATGTAAAAGTAAATTCACAATGTAAGATAAATAAGACTTTGACACAATGTCAAATGATATAAAAAATAGATATAGATAGGATTGGAGCATACATCTAATCAAAATGTAAATATAAAATCACCATACATGGGATCATGAATACTGATAAATCTATGCACACACATTATCCATAACATATGATAAGTCTCTTAGAAGCTAGATGTGAACTATTTATAATGTCTCATCAATATTTAGTGAAAATTAGGAAAATAATTCTCATCTAATATCCTCAATAGAAAAAGTAGGAATGCTTGATGGATCATGCTAAGGAGGGATATGAAGTAAGGGATACTCAAAATAATATATGGGAGTGGACTTTATAGGATATGTAGGAATCACCATTGGGGAAGGATCCATAGGTGAAGGACTTAGAGCAAAGGTCCATGGGTGAAGGATTGATGGGTGGAGAAATATGAGGTGATGAAGGTACCATAGGAGGGGATGTAACCTTAGGAGGTAAAACCATAGGAGAAGAAGTGGGAGCCTTCTTATAGGAATGACCTATGGGAAGAATGGTAGAAGGTTTGGGAATATCTATAAGGTGATATTTAAGGTATTATTAAAGGATGCGATAATAATCAGTGTGATGGGTGCCATATTGGTACCAAAGATAATATATCTCTCTGTATTTAGTAATATACTTAGGTAATATATTTAAGGGAGGTATGTCCTTGTATAAAGACTAAGGGGAAAAATGATGAAAATTATCAATATATTATCGTATCTTCAAATAATGCATGAATGAATGACTATCTATGTCATGGAAGTAATAGATATGCCTATGAGTAGGCTTATTATAAGTACTCATAGGAGGAGGTGTAATAGGAATGAAAATATATTAAAAAGGATCATCATCCCATTTGGTGGGATATATATCTATATGATGTAAAGGAAGTAAAACATCATCAAGACAAGGTGATGGTGGGGAAGGAACAAGACTAGGCTCAATAAAAAGAGTGATGGGATTGAAAGCAGGGATTAACTTAACAATAGAAGAAGCATGCATGTGATAAATTATAATAGGAGCAAGACTGGGATCTAATGTAGGTTCTACTAAGGGAAGGGTGGGATATATATAAATATAAATAAGGGTTGCATTCATCTTAGGGATAAGCAAGATATATGGGTTAGGGTACCTAACAAAGTAGTAAGGCCTAGTCATAGCATGATCCATGAGCATACTCCTACGAGGTTCCTCAAAAATTGGAGGTGTCAGTACCAACTCTACCCTATGATAAAGAGGAAAAATACTAAAATTAGGAACTATAAATGATGGAACATGGGAAGATACATGAAAAAACTCAAGCAAAGAAGAATGATAATGGATAATCTCAACATCATGGGCCTGAATAAGACTACCTAAGGGTAGATCATCTAAGAAATAACCATCATCATAGTTAGGGGTGTGAATATCAATGATGCAAGTAGGGATGACCTTGTCATCTTATGAGGTGTGGTGAATATAATTATGATTCTTAGCCAAGATAATAGGAATATCATCATAAGTAGGTTTGTGAGAATGAGTTTACAAAGAAGTAAGAAGCTTAGAGATGAGATGAGGTGAGAGATTATAAGTTTTAATCTTTAAGTTGATCTCATCAAGCTCATCATCATTAGAATCTAAAAGGTTAGGAGGAATATTCCTAATGATTTCAAGATGATCATTGTAACCTCAAGTGGAATTGATGGGAAATTTGAATAGTTGAGATTCATGAAATGGAACACTAGGTAAAGGTCAAGAGTAGGAATCTTGAAAACACCATGATCTTGAAATTGTTCAAAATTCTAAAGGTTAGTGTTACCCTAAATGCTATAAATATCTCCATTGTGAGGGAATTTAACACACTGGTAGGTAGAAGAAGTAATAGCTCTCATAAAATGAGTCCATGACCTACCAAGCAAGATGTTGTAACAAAGAGGAAAGTTAAATATCATCACCTTCACACAAATGGAGACATGTGGGATGGTAATGGGAAGCCACAAACGAAGATAAATGAGGCATTTACCTTTGAATATATCCTTGGCATGTATTGCATGTGGATTTGTGATTGCATTTATAATATCTAAGGGTTTTGATAAAATCAAGAGAGGCAACATAGGTGCCAAAACCCTCACCAATCAAGGCACACTTGACTTGGATATCACCAATTTAGACACTAATGGATAGAGGAGGATCATCTATATGAAGCAAAATATCATTGAGAATCATATAAGAAATGATAAATATTAAGGAAAGAGATGTGTCCATTATTTCATTAATATGGATGGATGCCTCTTTACATTATTCTAATATGATATCCTCAAATCTAGATAAGGTTACTTCATGCCTTGCTAGGGGAGGATAAGGATGTTAATTTCAAATAATAGTTTCATAAGATGGTTTCTATGGTGTAGAGAGGTCCTCATAAGTTCAAGAAATAGAATTTGGGATGGGAGATTAGTGAATTCCATAATGGGATCGCACTCATCATAACCCATAATATGGTTATTTTAAATAGGTGCATAGTGTGGAATGAGGTCCTTATAAGGAAGTGAAAAAGTACATTATAATTTTTGTTAATAAGAAGGAAACGGTTTAGAACAAGTTTGTAAATTATGGCAAGAAATTGAAGTTGTTGGTTTAGGTTGGTTTTGATAATTGGTAGAAGAAGTGTTGATAGAAAATTAATTATCAATAGTGTTAGGTAAAGAAGATGGAGGGATGGTAAAATAGAATGGGAATTGTTATCCAAGGGAGGAGTGGGAATTAGGTCATCAAAATTTATAAGGTCATCTTTCCCCAACTCATTTAAATGAGTTAGATAAGAATCCTAGATAACATGAAATGTTTGGGACAATTGAGGAGTGTAGATAGGTCTATGATCAATGAAGGCCACCACCATTTATATATTAGTCATGTTGACCACATTTTCTTTAGAAGTGGGGTCAATAAAAATTTATACATTATTGGTAGAAGGGGTGGGCTTGTCTTGGTTGTCTTGCTTAGGCTGGTGATTCAGAAGAGGGTCTTTATATATAGCCAAATAAGCATTGGCTTGATTCAAGTCTTGATATTTAGTATGTGTTTCATGAGCCTTAAAAGTAATGCCATAGGATTTTTGACATTTTTAAATGATATAATTATGATCAAAATTAATACCAAGAAGAAAATCCATAGCTAAATTACAATGTTTCCTATAGGTCTCATGAGAATGATCCCAACTAGCATGAAACCAACAAAACTTGTTAGGATCATACCAGGATTTCATAAGATGAGTGAGATCAAGCTCTCATGGTAGAGGCCTAGGTATACATTTTTGTAATTTAGTTGAGGATAAAGGTTTGTGAACATTGATGTTATTAGGTGAAGATAAATGAGGATTAGTGTAATTTTAAGAAGGGGAAGCTAGTTTCAAAGATTGGTTAGGAATAACAACTTGAATAGTGTGAATGGTGTCATAAGAGTTTATGACACCATCATTGGTAGCATTATGATTATTATTCTTAAGTAAGAGATGAAGACCTGTATAAGGCTGGGGTGGATTGAATTGATGCATAAATAAATCTTGACATTTTACTTGATCAATATCCTCCTCCAAAATATGTGGAGAGAGAGTGTGGACCTGATATTGTAACTTGGAAAAAAGAGCATTAGTAAAGAAATGAAAAAGGTTATCATCAAGCCATGTTATGTTCACATTTATTGGATAAATTTATAAAACTTTTAACAAAATCTTGGTTAGTTTCTATTTCAATTTGTTTATAATTTATGAAGTGGGCCAAAGTATTTTTGAAAAGATAATTAGTTTGGAACTCTTGAATTAGAACATTTACTAAATCCTCAAAACTAGTAATAGAATGATTTTTAAGTTAGTTGTACCAATCTAAAGCATCACCCATGAGGGTTTTGGCTAAGATCTTGGTAACATAAAAGGTATTTAATTTAAATTGATACTTATAAATATTTATGAATGTTTTGAGATGAAGGGTAGGATCAGTTGATCTATTATAAAAAATGTTAGGGGTGATACCTCCTATATAAATATTAGAAATTTGAGTGGTAAAAGGTTCATTTTGAATATGGTTAATGGTTTTATTGACCAAAGGATGTTGAGGGATGATATTTCCATGGGAATATTGAAGAGGAGGTGGGGGAAAATTTTGATTATGCATGCCCCAAGACATTGGTTGAGGATGAGTTTCAATATGGAAAAGGTAATTTTGCATTCTCATCATTTGATTTTTATTATAAACTTGAAAAGATTTCATTTTATTAAGTGTTTGTAACAATATTTGATGGGTTTTATTAAAAATTTTATCATTACTTGAAGAATTAAAATTAGAAGAAGTGGCTTGGGTACCACTATTAGTATTGATAGGAGCTTGAGAGGAACTATTAGAATGTGAGGCACTAGTGGCAAAATTTTCTTGTGTGGAAAAAGATGGAATAGTGAAGGGATGGGAAGAGGAAGTACTGAGAGCATAATTACCTTGGGTAGAAAATTATACACTAGTATAAGGATTAAGGATAGTGGATCTTAGGAGAGGCCTACTAGATGTAGAAATTACCACATTATTGGAGATACTAGGCATGGAGGTAAAAGAAGTTAAATAAGAAGAGGTCATAATCAAGGGAAGAGGTTGAGAATCAAATAAAGTGATATCTCCAAATCCATTTGAGAATGTGAGAGTAGGTGCATGAGGCTCTTCAGATTGAACACTAATCATGAGATGGCAAATAGTAGAGGGATATTTTCTTTGATGTTGAGGAAATTTAGAAACAAAGAAAAGCATTTCATGGGTATAATATAATTTTTGTTGATCTTCTTGGGAGAAGAGAGGATTACACTATAAATAAGAATGAGGAAGAGTCTCATAGTTCATTGTGCAAGTGGATATGTGAACATTACTCTCATCTAAGAGAGGAGCCCTACTCTTTGTATGGGAGGCCCTATGAGGGTTGGTAAAACTCGTCATGTTTGTTGAATTCAACTTAGTGTTATCTTCAAATAGAAAATCATGATGAAGGAGAAAGACTAAAATAGGAAAAAGAAATGAGAAATGAAGAAAATAGGAAGTGACAAAAATTATACAGAGTTGACTGGGTTGATATAATATAGGAAATAGGGCCTACAAACTATATAGGGTCTACTGGGTTGACCTAGCATAACATACAAACACTAAAAAGCGTGTAGGGTCGATTGGGTCAACTCAACATAGTATATAGAAAAAAATAGATAGTCTATAAGAGACTATGTTGATTAAAATGACTATGTACTAAAATAAGAATAATTTTGCAAGTATTTTGAAAAGCAAGAACTGAAGGGAAACACACAATCAATTTGATCAATGAGGTTGATCCAATTGAGGTACACACTACAAAACCTTTCACCAACACTGAATAATGCAAGTTTTTACAATAGAACACACAATTGAGCAAAGAGAAAGCGATCAACTTAGAAATTAAAAACTAAGGGGTCAACCTAAATATTGTTAGAATATTATAATATAATTTTATATGTGATAGGAATTTGGCTAGACGTAAGGAACTAAAAATCAATCGAAGGATAGTTTCAAGATGTTTGGGCTAGAAGGGATATATATTAGCAATGGTGTAGGATTGGTATTAGGGTCTACCCCCTCACTTCACACACCACAATGATAAGGGTGTCAGGTGATTATTTAAAATATACCATTAACCACATGTTTATACTTGGATATAAAACCAAGTTAGCTTCCCCCTTGTTGATGAAATCTAAGTAGGTTGGCCTTGGATAGATAATTGTTAAAATGCTTGTTAAGATTTTGTGATTTGGTCATGTGCGCATAAAAAATAAAATAGTGAAACCAAATGGCATATTAAAAACCACCTAATTATACTATGTGATCTATTCTAAGCATACTAAAATAATAAATGAAAGTGTGAGCTAATTACTAACATATAAGGGTTAATTCCAAATTTAAAACATATTATAGTGTCAATTTATTTGACAATATATGTAGAGAATATAGAATGGGTTGATAGGGTCACCCTTGTACTTCAAAAGCAAAAATATGAAAATAAACTACATCGATAGGGTCAAACTAGCTTTCTAAATAGAATATAGAATACAAAACTACATTGATAGGGTCAACCTAGTTGACTAAATAGGGGTAGTTTTAAAGACTAAAAAATATGAAAAATAGGACTATAAGGAAAGAGAGAGATAGAAAGGAACCTTGGTGGGTTAGAGGATGCAAATAAATGAAATTAATGTTGAAGAACCTTGATAAATGCTTGTAAATCATGCTAACTATGTCGACTAGGTCTACCTATCATTACAGAATCATGTTATTGAGTGCCTAAAATGTACAAAGTCTACTAGGTCAACCTAGTAGTCTAAATTTGATGTCTAAAAGTTTGAAAACCTATATTATATTAACTAAGCTGACCTAGTATCCTGAACCTAGAAAATAACCTACATTGATAAAGTAGATTTGTATGGATGCGACTGTGTGTTAAACCTATGCATAAAAGTTGTAATTATGTTGATATAGTTGACCCATTATGAAAATATATGATAATAACAATGATAAAATAATGAAATAAGTGAAACTAATCTTTCAAGGGTTAGATTCATGTTAGGTTCACTAGATCATATGTAATCAAAAATGCATCATGTCTATAAATTAATCATATCTTAAAGAAGATAGATCATAACATATACTTCCAATTGAGGACACATTTGTTAATTGGGAGTATGACCAAATAGGGGATCCATTAGACCTAATTAGGTGATATTTTAACTTAATACACCATGTTAAGGAGGGTTCAAAAGCCTCTAGTCTAACATAATCATGCAATAACCGTAAGGGGGTCCTGAGTTTTGATATTTCACCTATACTAATAAAAAGTAAATTAAATATAATCAAGAGCTCACCAAAGCTTGTGGAATAAAGTTAGGGTTATAAATAATAAAAATAAACATGCATAAAATATATATACTCACATTAATGTATATATAATCCTAATGCATGGAAGAGAAGGTCAAATTAATATCTATCTACTCATACAAAGGAGAAATAAAGTTAAAAATACTTACCTTTGAAGATGAATCCATAGAGCCTCAATCTCTCCCTTGGTTAAGTTAATTTTCAAGAAGTTATTGTGGTATGTAATGATGACAAATACAAATCAGCTTTAGGCTACAAAACCTATCAATGCATCCAAAATACTTATCCACAAGACAAGATCCATATCTCCAAATAAAGTATGGAACCCTAAGCTTTACTTCTCAAATATAATGGTTAATAAATAAACTTTAATTTTATCATACTTCTTATTTATATTAACCTTAATAAATTATGGGAATGAACTTTATATATATATATATATAGGTAGATTTGACCTTTGACCCTTTTAAAAATCTTGTATGATAGGGTCGACCCAGTAGACCTATCATAATTTAAGATAGTTATTCACTAGGTCATGAGCTAGGTTGGCCAAAGGCTAACCTAATTACTAAGAAAAAATATCCCAAAACTATACATGGTTGACCCAATCAACCTAGCACAATTGACTAACAAAAAGGGATTTAGGTGAGGAAAAAGAGGATAAAATGTAGCAAGTGACTGGAAAGGGTACAACAAAGAAGAACAAGCTTAAGGATAATGGTTTTAGGAGACAAGTATGTAGATAAAAAGTAGAAAAATGTAAAAATAATCCTAAAAAGAAATAATGGTATACCCACCCCTTTCTCAGTGTACCCCTTAAGGCATGCACTCACAGAGATTGAGACTTGATAGGTTCCTACAAGATACATAGTGTCAGTAATCGATAAAATTTTGAAAATATTATGTGTATATAGGGGTGATTAATAAATCAAGGTGTGCTTTAATCCATCATCGCATACCTAGAGTATTAAATAAAATTTGGGTCCTTGTATGAATACTAATAGACATTTATAGTGTTAAAACTTATGTAAAAACTAGTGTAAATATTGGTGTACAATAATGGTATACCCACCCCTTTCTTAGTGTACCCCTTAAGGCATGCACTCAAAGAGATTGAGACTTGATAGGTTCCTACAAGATACATAGTGTCAGTAATCGATAAAATTTTGAAAATATTATGTGTATATAGGGATGATTAATAAATCAAGGTGTGCTTGAATCCATCATCGCATACCTAGAGTATTAAATAAAATTTGGGTCCTTGTATGAATACTAATAGACATTTATAGTGTAAAAACTGATGTAAAAACTAATATAAATATTGGTGTACAATAATGGTATACCCACCCCTTTCTCAGTGTACCCCTTAAGGCATGCACTCAAAGAGATTGAGACTTGATAGGTTCTTACAAGATATATAGTGTCAGTAATCGATAAAATTTTGAAAATGTTATGTGTATATAGGGGTGATTAATAAATCAAGGTGTGCTTGAATCCATCATCACATAACTAGGGTATTAAATAAAATTTGGGTCCTTGTATGAATACTAATAGACATTTATAGTGTAAAAACTGATGTAAAAACTAGTGTAAATATTGGTGTAGATAGTGAACCAACCAATACATATGTAATAAGGTTTAAATTTTGTGTAAAACTAGAAAAAAATTGGTTCAAATATTAAATTATAATATATGTTTTGTGTATACAGTATCAATAATGACATGGATTTTCCATTCAATCTATTAGACTAGTGCAAAACTAAGAAATGAGGAAATAATGTGTCGTGCACATGCCCCCAATTGATATTTAGTGTATGTATATTCTAAAACTAAGTAAAAAAGTTATTGTTTTAAGTAAACCTATGTTTTAACTTGTAACATCATTTCACACATTATTTCTCCTAAATTAAGAAAATACGAGACAAAACTAAGTAATTTTGAAAACTGACTATGAAGTTGTTTTGTACTATTCTAGGTTAACTGAGATTTTGAGAAATTATAGAATGCCTTTTTTATCATTTGGATAATAGTGATGGAAATGACACTATTGCATTTCTCTCATGTCTAA
This sequence comes from Torreya grandis, assembly GCA_037957365.1. NCBI lineage: Eukaryota > Viridiplantae > Streptophyta > Pinopsida > Cupressales > Taxaceae > Torreya > Torreya grandis. The sequence continues at coordinate 2,727,668 of JARHVA010000269.1, forward strand.
TCTTATTCTCTTATCCAATATGAATTTATATGTATTTTATGAGCCTAAAACTATGTAAATTATGTAATTTATATTAAATTATGTTTGTGTATTGATCTAGGAAGTCCAGTCTCTGAGACAAACTTATGTGAATTACCCCTTTTTTGAGGTGAGTTGTTGAGCATACATAATAACTCAACTCGTAATAAAAAATTATCATATGTCATTGTGACGTAAAATATAAATCTGAGTAATGTTGATAATATGGAAAAATCATGGCATCATCATATGTAAAACTGAGCATAGTAGTAATGTAAGATGCATGTGAAAATAAACATTCATAATAAGTATGTCTATATATATGTGACAATGAATTATGTAGATACTTTATCAACTAATTATAAATAATTAGGTAGAAAATCATGCTATCCATCATGGCATTGGAAGGGATAGGTGGATTCATGATATTCATCATAGCTTCAAAAACTAAGTAAAGAATAAAGGAAGGTGTCATGGCCATGCCACCCCTAATCAAAAGGTACACACACAAAAAATATAACACACAATAAGAGGATAAAGGGGAATATACAAGGGACATGTTCAAATTTCACTCACTTGAATAGAAATCACATACAATAATATATTTAAATGCCATCACATGCATAGAAGAAAAAAATGGAGTCTTAGAACCACATAAAAAGGACATGTTCAAATTTCCCCACAGACAAATATAAAACACACATAAGGACATGATTGAATATCCTCACATGTATACAATAAAAAATATGAAGACTTATATCCACTTGGTAATGACATATTCAAATGTCCTCAAAGTAAACATAGAAATCATACTATAGGTGAAGCTAGAAAATGTAATATAAGATCATGCATGATTATATAATTTGAGCAACAAGAGTTAAGTTGTAACATGATTATATTTAATAATGGAGATAAATAGTAGTATATGAAAATATTATTAAGTGAAAAATATATAAATATGTAATTCTATGTAAAAATATGAGTTTTGAGTAAGATAATGTGGGTAGAGAAGGATAAAACCCATGTATACCATGTTCCCAATGAGGTAACTGATGAATGTACATGTTTTAGGAATTGTGTGTGTAGTCTAGAACTGAGTGGTGAAATTTTGAGTTCACTCATGCAATAGTGGGGTGAGGGATACTATATCAGTACACTTATGTCCTCTCTAACACTCCTATCTAAATGTAGTTTTTGAGTGTGTAACAATGAAAGTGCCTACAACTAAATCTAGAAATGGTGTTATATGTAATCTATAAGCACTCATGTTACTAGTGAATCATGTATGATATAAAATGGCTAAAACAAGTATTGAATAGTTGTGCATAATTTAATTAATTTATGAAAAAGTGTGTGTAATCATGCATAGGTCTTGATCTTGGTATTTTATGGAATGTTTTACTATTTTTGTATTTTAACATATATATGAACTAAGAAATAGAGAGAAGGATAAAAAATATTCACTCCCTTAATAATATTACCATCAATAAATTCTTTTTTGAACAAATTAATGGTAATCTCTTGAAAATTAAGAGTATCCTACAATTGTGTAGGTTCTATATCATTACCATATTTATATTTTGTATAATTAATATCAATAGGATCATACCAATTTTATATTTTTATAATCATCATCATCATCATCATCATCATCTAGATTTGGAACTTGTAGAATATCACTCTAGTCTTCTTTTTTATCTGGATATAAATAAGTAACTTCCCCATATTTTTTATTGACATTTATGATATCTCATTTATAATATATATTGTGTCATGTTCCTTGATTGATATTCTATTACTTGTATATATTTTTATTCTAGTTGAAAGTATGTTTTTTGTTACATGCTTTCTCTCTAGAGATGTTCCTTATTTGAAAAAGGATGTGACCTTTCCTTCATGATAAAATGATATTCAACCTTTATTGCTATCAATAATTGTTCCTACTAATTGTAACCATGATCCTCCAAACACAACATTGTAGGCATTTGAATTTTTAATACCATGAAAATTAAGATAACACTCTTTTGAAGCAAAATAAACTTTTAACTTGATTGATCCCATGCATGTTTTATATGCACTATTTATATCCAATTTTTGATGTTTATTCCCAAGATATGTAATAAATGACATGGAACAAAATTTATTTCTTGATATTCTTTAACATAGATATATGTAAATTGGTTGTCATTTATTTGAGTAGTGATGTTGCAAGGGTCTTGATTTGAATAAATGTTAGGAATTTACCACTTTATGACCATATTTGAATTTTAAAAAATAAAAAATAAAAAGGGTAAAAATATATTAAAAAAGGAACAAGAGCATTAAAAGAAGAATGGGGGACCAAAATCCCCAAAGGAAAACAATAAACACAGAAAAACTAGGGACGAACCCACCTATATGTTGATATGAGCCTTCCTATCTTCCTCTAAAATACATTCCAGATTAAAGTGAAGCTCTGGGGAGAGAGACTCCCAATCCTCAGAATTACCACCATCTAAATGCTCAAATGCCTATTTTTCCAAACAATCTACTGCTCTATTCCATTCATGAGGAATATGAACAAACCTAATTGTATCCATGAGTGAGCTAATCCTCAAAATCTACTACACAATCCTAGCCAATTGCCAATTGACATCTAGCACTTTCCTCTTAACAAGCAAGTTGATCACGACTTGAGAATCCAATTTGCAAATGATCCTATGCCAATGTAATGCCTGAGCCTTCTCAAGAGCATAGAGAATAGCCTGGTCTTCCATCATGTTGTTGGTTTGCATCCCCTCATGGACTGCAAAGATAAAAATCACCATACCTTTAGAGTCTCTACCTATCCCACCAGTACCCACAAGGCTGAGATTACCCCTAGAAGAGCCATCTGTATTGATCTTGAGAAACCCATTGGGAGGGTACTGCCACTGACCATCCCTATGAATCTTCTCTTTTCCCTATCGACCTCTCTTGACATAAGCTAAATTACCTATAAATCACTAGATTCCTAAGCGCACCACCACCTTAGTGTCCTATTTGGATAAAGGGAGATAGAACTCACTCTTGGCCTGCATAGTCTCCTAAATCATCCCTATGACTTTTTGCCATACTTGTTGCACCATAATCCTCTCATTCTAGAATATCCACCTATTTCTCTCCAACTAGAGCTGCCATAGCAAAAAGATGGGCCCCCCTAACAAAAATTTTGTAGAAAAGCCATCCTTGAGGGGGCTTCTCCCACACCACTCCAAAAATTAACCAAAGATGAAACATGGAGACAGGGGCACTGCCATACATCCCACCAATAATTCCAAAGTTACAAAACAAAGGAGCAATGAAAAAATAGGTGAGCAGAATCCTCCTCAGGTGCTCTGCACATAACACAAACGGATGGGCCTTGGAAGCCTCTTTTCCAGAGATTGTCCTAGGTCAAACACTTGTTCTAAGCCAACAACCAAACAAAGCAGTTGCATTTTGGCCATGAAAATTTATTCCAAACCTGTCTCCACCATTGTACTTCTCCCCTGCCCAATCTCTAAGATAACAAAGCCTGATATCTAGAAGCAACTATGTAATTTCCTTTAGGATTGGGAGACCAAGCAAGCTCATCTTCCTCTTGGAGGGAGCTACATCGGTGTATAAAAAGGAGGTTGAATAGCTTATCATGCTCCTCCTACATTCCAACAACCGGTCAAACCTCAGGCACTTTCCATTTTGCCACCTCCAACTATCTATAGGAAATGTATGATTTGAAGTCACTCATTCGAGACTAACCAGCATCAAGGAATCTCTGGAAAAGGTTTGACAAATTAGGGAATTGAGAAATAATGGGAGGGTTACCATCCCAAGAATCAGTCCAAAAGAGAGCCTTGGATCCCCATTTACAAATCTAGAATAAACCTTCCTTAATAAGAGCAGCCCCTTTTTTGAGAGTCCTCCATATTGCTGAGCCTTTCCCAATGAGTGGATAATGAGGAATATCACTCTGAGTGGCCCCTAAATAGTACTTCTAAGAGAGAATTTTGGCCCAAGCCTTATCTTATTCATTGCACCAGTGCTAATAAAGCTTAGCCACCAAAGCAACTCCATTTAAGTCTGTCTACCTTAGGCCAAGCCCCCCATGTTGTTTGGGGCTATAGACCATATCCCATCTAACTAAGCTCCATTTTGAGGTCATCAAAGTACCAGCCCATAAAAATTGCCTAGTAACTGAGTCAAATTCCTTAATAATTCCCATTGGGGCAACCTGAAGCATACATTTATAAATGGGCAAAGCCTGCACCACATATTGAATTAATTAAACATGACCCACAAAAGAAAGCCACCTGTGAGTCCAATGATTCACCTTCACCCAAAATTTATCCAAAATATTTTTCTAGGATTCTTTGCATATACAACCAGGTATAATAGGAATATCTGGAAATGCATAGTTTAAGTAATTTGTTGTTGTACGGGAGTTGGTGTATTAAAGAAGAAGATGGATGACTTATCTTCATTGACCTTTTGCCCCGAGGCCATTAGATAAATATCCAACACCTTGCACAAATTGGTGGCTTCACTCATTGTGGCCATGCCCATCAGAACAGTGTCATTAGAAAATTAAAAGTGAGACTATGCTAATAGTTCACCCCCCATCACCAGCCTTAAATATGCCCATCCTCTCTATTCCTTCTAATCATCCTCCCCAAGCCTTCAACAAGAAGAAGAAATAGATATAGAGACAAGGGATCTCCTTGTCATAGCCCCTTATAGGCACCAAATAACTCCGTATGCTCCCCATTGATAAGCACCGAAAAGGAAATCAAGGAAATGTAGCTCATGACCCATTGGGTCCATTCATTTGCAAAACCAAAAGATTTGAGAACCTTCCATAGGAATGACCATCTAACCCTATCAAATGCCTTGGCCATATCCAACTTAATAAACATTGCCTTATCCTTGGAGCTGGCCATGGAGTGAATGGACTCAACTACTATGACAATACCATCAAGAATTTGCTTGTCTTCCATAAAACCACTCTATTCTTCAAAAATCACATTGATAAGCCCAATTTTTAACCTTTTTATAATGATTTTAGATATGATTTTATAAACAACATTACAAAGAGATATAGGGTGAAACTAACGTAGCCTATCAGCTCCTTCGCATTTCGGTATGAGGGTGAGATAAGTCACATTTGAAGCCTTAAGCATTTGCTTATTCCACTAAGATTATCAAATAACAACTAAAAGATCCAATTTAATAATATCCCAAAATTCTTGATAGAATTCAACTGAGAAGCCATTAAGACTAGCTGCTTTCCCCCTTTTCATCTAGGAAATAGTCACCTTAATCTCCCCAAGTATTATATCCTTCATTAAATTCTCATTCATTTCATGTGTCACCAGGGGAAAAATGTAGTAGAGAACCTATGCTTCTTCTGGTAATTCCTCATTCACATCTTCCCTAAAAAGAGTAGAGAAATACTGCACCACCTCCTCTGACATTGTAGGAAAAGAATTAAGCCGCTCACCTCTTTCATTAACCAGGACCGAGATAGAGTTTCCATGCCTTTTGGCTTTGGATGATTGAAAGAAAAAAGAAGTATTTCTATCACCTTCTTGGAGCCATTCTATCTAAGCTTTCTGCTTCTAAAACACTTCCTCCCATAGCTCGCATTCCTCCAGGTCTTTCACAACTTGAGCTTCATTTTGAAGTAAGATTTCAGTTAATCCTTCATCCATAATTGTTCTTGTGATACCATTAATCTTAGCCTATGCATCAACCTTAGCATGAAAAATATTCCCAAAGCTTTGATGATTCCATTTTTTAAGCTTATACTTCACAAACTATAGCGATTTAGCAAAAATATACATCACCATACCATGGGCAGGCCTACCCCACTTCCACCAGTTGGCCACACATTCAAACAATGACTGATCTCATAGCCACATGAGTTGGAATCTAAAGGAAGGATAGTGAGGATGGTACTTTGAAACACTATTCAAATTAATAGGCCAATGATCTGATCCTCTCTAGTCAAAAAATTTAGACCTTGTAGACCACATACCCCCGACCCAATAGCCAAAAACCAAAAAATGATCTAGTCTCTCAGTAATGAAATGTTGGCTAGTCCTCTAATTGTTCCAAGTAACCTATCCATTATTGGGTTGAATGTCGACTAAATTCAAATCTTCAATGTAATTTCACATAAGCAAAGTAGAGGGGTCAATCTTTGTCATACCACCACATTTTTTAGTCAAATCCAAAATAGCATTAAAATCTCCAGCCATAATCTAAGGTTGGAGGGGAGCCAAGCTGGTACAAAACTAATGTGGCCCCATAGGGATTGTTTTCCCCACCAGTCAGTAGGGGCATAGACATTGGATAGAAGAATGACTTCCCCTATCTCAAAGTTGGAAGCCATCATAGTCAAGGAAAACTTAGAGGACAACCATCTTATGAGGTTGATCTTGCAAGGGTTCCAAAGGCAAGCTAATCCTCTTGAAGATTTAGTAGCCCCAATGCATTGACAGTCCCCTTGTCTCCACAACTTAGGTGCTAATCTGGACACAGCATCTACTGAAAGCTTAGTCTCCTACAAAAAAAGGACATCAGGTCTTTGACTTCTAATCAAGTTGTGAACATCATTTTGTCTAGGGCTGATGTTCAAACCCCTTACATTTTAGGATAGTACAATCATTTCAAAGGATTTAGAAAGTGAGCATCTAGAGTCTTCACTAACCCTGACTCCACCAAAGTCTCTCCCATTAGTTTCATCTTTTCTATGTCTTTTTTCCTTCCAAGCTTGACTGATTTCTCCCCCCACCATTCTTAAGGTCTTTTTGCAAAAGTCCCAAGTGAGGAGAAGATTTACTACTCCTTGCTGCTCCTAATTCTTCATATTTCCCTGTTAAAGATAAATTCCCATCTTCTTTAGAGGGAATAGCTGAGGAAGTAAAAGCATCTGATATCAACATCTACTGGTCCATATCCATGTGCCCATCCCCAACATCCCGTGATTTAGTTAAATCAACTAAGACATTATTCTCTTAGGTTGGGCCCTCAATTTGCTAATCCAAAATCATCAACCCTGGCTTCACCTCCTATTGGTTAAGGTCATCTAGAATTTCAAATCTGTTAAGCAAGTCATCTACCTGTCTTTCCTTTAAAGACCATTTATGACCCCTACTTCTATATCTCCCTTTAATCAAGATAAAACCATTAGTTTTTGGCACCTCAACTTGAAATAAAACCCTTCCCTTTGTCAGTTCTAAGAAGATTACCAGCAGGTTGAGTAGGCTGAGATTTAGAGGTTTTAAATTTGGGACACCATCATTGCAAGTGACCATAAAATGGCAAAGATGACAACAAAAGGGAAGAGTTTCATAATCTAATTGTTGTACCTAGGAAAAGGGTCCCACACTCATTTCAATAGCATCAGGTATTGGCTTACTAAGATCAATTTCAACACAAATGTGGGCATAAGTCATTAACTTTTTCCTAAGGATTGACATTGATGAACCAACTAGCCTTCCCAAGAGGGATGCAAGCAATTGCAGGGTATCTTCACAGCATAGCATTCCACCAAAAAGTGAGGTAGCCACACCCACACTAGAACATAGTTTGGCAATTATTTTGAAGGTATAAAACCAGCATGCCATGGCTTGATAAATAGCCCCACCTGATTGTGAAAGTATGGACCTCTAGTAAAGACTCTGCTATAGTCAGTCAAGCAGGTAAAAGTGACCATAAAATAACTATTAGCTAACATTGTGATATCCATTTCTCCTTTTGGAGCCCATGTCCTCTGAGCCCATGCTTTCAAGAACTGGAATGAAGTCTTGAGCCCTAAAAACTTGCAATATAGAGAATGATTTGTATAATATTTGATGTCCTCAGCAATCATGTCCGTAGGTATGACCAATTTGGGCCTCTCCTTGCATCTTTCTAGGCATCCATTGACCTTGGGAAGTCTCATGCCAGTTGGTTCTTCATAATCACTTAGACCTAGAAACAGTGGGGAGATAACCATTCCAGCACTCCTCATGCTCTGGGCTGACTACTACACTCCCTGGGCCAACTGCTACACTCCCTGGGCTGATTGTTGTACTCCTAATGCCGCCCTATAGTTATGACTTGTGCTCTCCCCCTTCACGCCCTCATTCCTCATGTGCCTTCCTTCTCTCTTTCTGCCATTTTCATCACAATCCAAGATCACCATATTTGAAATTATATCTTTTAAATTCATATAATTATTTTAAATTTATTTTATTACAAATCCTATTTTAAGATTTTTTATTTTTTATCTTGACTTTGATTTTGCAACTTATAAAAATTTCACTTTTACTTAATATATCATGTGTTTATAATATTGTTTGATTTGTAAATTATCTTTTATAGCTTGTGCCTTTTGTACTCTTGTATTTTATCTAACTTATCTTTTTGAATCTTTTCATGTTTTAATTATTCCTTTTGAACCTTTTATTTCTTTGAATTATCCTTTGGTATCCATTTTTGTACTAGTTCTAATTTTGTCACATATGCTTTGGGAGATGTACTAAAGGCGATTGGGTTATTTAAGTGATGTATCAATGGTAGGATCACCACTTTAAATTATATTTTATATTTTACACTTTAAATCTAAATAATGATCTATATGATGCCCATGTAATTTATGATATACATAATAGTATTTTGATATCCATAGAGGATGTAAATGAGGTAGTTTGATCAATTTATTTTTGATCATTGCCCTTAAAATCTCACTAGAAATCATATTAGACATTTTCATACTTTTGAATCACTTATTATATATGTAATATATTGTATTTTATCATTTTTATAAGAAATATTGTTATTTACACCATTGCTATATGAAGATGTACATACATGAATAAGACTAGCATATTTTGGATTCTTTGCACATGTAATATGATGTTTCAATAATATGATATTGTCACTAAAAATTTTATTTTGATTTTTTAACTTAGTTATTAAATTTCCCATAGTGATTATTTGACCATTTAGATATTCACAAACACAAACCCTAGGTGATTGAAATTGAACATGTGTGCATACACCCTGAAGAAGTGATGTGGGATGTGGAGGGATTTGAGGAAGGATAGGTTGACTAAATTCATTTTTAAATATAGGATGGGATACCTTACCTCTTAAAATAGTGATATCAAAAAATTGGGTAGAGGAAAAGTAGTTGTCATATCCTATAGGGTTAGGAGGACTAGGAAGATATTATGTTTTATCCATAAAATATGACACTAAAACATGGAAAATTATTATTATAATAGAATATATAAAATATAAATATATTATAATAAGAAATGGGAATAGGAAAAATAAGAATAAAAACCCTATAAATGTTTATATTTAGGGTTTGGTAACATTAAAATAAGAGACAAGTTCACTAATATGTTTAATAAAATTTGGGATTTATAGAAAACCCTAGATGACACCACTATTGTACAAAATCAGAGGAATAATAAAAAATAATAACATTCACTAATTTTTAACTATTTTATTTTGAAAACTTACTAAAATTGGAAATTTTTAATGAAAAATAAATTCTTATCTGTAAACTATATCTAGGGGATAAATCAAAGATCGAAACTTATTATGTGAGGAAATCTGATGACTAAAATCAAGAATTAAGAGCTGGATCTAGGCTTAGATTAAAATTCTAGTAATAAGACACTAGAGGGTGGAATTATTTTCCAACCGAGGGTGATAATTTCTATTTTTAATGAGTAAATTTGGGATTTTGGGTTCTTTTTGTCTTTGACTTAGAGCATGTATCTAGTGTAGGAGCTTATGATCACTTGTAGAGACTACTATATGACTAATTTTACTTAAAAAACCCTAGATTATTAGCTTATGGATGCTAATGTAAATTAATGGGGAAAAGGGGTCAATGGTTTAATTTTGATGATACCTCAATACCCCATGTGATGTGTGTTACCTACATGCCAATACTTTGAATATGGATCAAACTTCATATAGTTCTCCCATGCTACATTGGTATGTGAGTAACTAGTGTAATATGATAGATGTTGGTTCAATATTGATGTGATTAAATACCTTAAACACGAGTTATAACCTATAAAATTTATTTATACTTGATATTTTGGATACCATTGTTGTATGTATTTAAAATCTAGAGAAATAGGTATATTTATCTCAATGTTCAATTATTATTCTAGTGATTTTCAATGTGGAAGCCTCATCCATCAAAAATAGTTTTAAGAATTGTTCATATAGTAATATATTTAAATTTAATTTTAATAGGTATCATTAAGTACATAGACTAACCTTCTTATCGTTTTTTATTTTGTTAATTAGCCTTTATTTGGAGGGAAGATAGGAGAGGGGGCAAGGACACTAGAGCAATGCATTATAGTCCCCTAGGGTGATCTTGTCTAATGGATCATTTCATCATGATAAGTGTTAGGCATGGCCTAAAATATGTTTAATGTTGATAATAATAGGTATGATTAAACTCATTGGTGTTTATCAACTTAGAATAGTGTGCAAGGTGGTAGAAAGTGATCAAAATTGGCCTTAGGACAGGTCTAGAACTAAGTGTATAAGAGATTGGTCACAAATGCATGATTTTAGCTTAAATGTTAATATATTTTTCTAAACTACCTTATATACCTTTGGGTTATATTTAAATGACATACACCCATCCTCCAAAAATCACCAACCCTTCTTTGACCAACAACCTTCCTCAGTATTTTTACATGTTCTCTAAATCTACTTAGCCAAATAACTCTTTCCCAACTTATTCCAATTCACCCTATCAAGCCTCTTCCTTTCATTTTAGTGGTTACCCAAGAAAAATTTATGTAATCCCAACCTTAAAATCCATATTTATCATGTCAAAAATTGAGTTTAACAACATGCAAACTTATACCAAATACCTTAAGGAACCCCTCAACCTCAACATATGAGTATTTTTTATTATACATACCCTATTAGATCTTCCCAAGTTCAAAGGGGAAGGATATCCAATCACACACATTAAATATTATACCACCACTATAAAGGATATTAAAAAATTAATAACACTTGATTGGTATGATCACCTACCCAAAAATTCCATTCATTCATTCCACGAAATAATGGTTGAGTTCATCAAGGTTTTTGATATGAAAAATATTATGAAGACTTGAATTAAAGATTTTATCCACATCAAGAAAGAATACGATGAATCAGTTTCCCATTTTATCACAATATGGTGAAATGTCATTTACTCATCTACCAGTGCTCCTCATATGGACTAGAGAGAGTTGTGTGACCTCTTCCCTCACTCTTTTAACAAAGAGATGATGGAGTATGTTCAAAACTTCCCCCAATATTCCTATGAATAGTGTCTTAAGAGTACCTTATAGATAGACCATGTGTCCATAAATAATGGTCTATGAACCTATCAGGACTATGATTATATTGATACCCCAACATAATATAATGGGGCTTCCAAAATGCAAACCAAGCCAACACCAATAACTCAAACACCAAGGTCATGAATCGAAATAAGAACTCCATAACTACTGAAATGACCAATCAAATTAATAATCTTAATCATGTTCCCAAAAATCCATCTCATCCCATGAATAACACTAATGCTAATAACAAGGTAGGTTTATGTAACCAAAATCCCCCACATGTTGTTCATCTGGTTATATTTAATCCACTACCCTATGACATTCAATATCAAAATCAAAATCAAAATCAAAATCAAAATCAAAATCAAAATCAAAATCAAAATCAAAATCAAAATCAAAATCAAAACCAATTTTATTATGTTGAAAATTTTCATGAGTAAAAAAACCAAAAAATATTACTAAATAAATAATTAATAAAGGTTTGGTCAATAGGTACATGTGTGATTATAATTTTGAGGTATGAATTAAAACTAATAAATATAACAAGTTTAACCCAAAACATAATAACATCAAAGGGAAAAATTATGGAAGCAAATAAAAAATAATAAGATGAATCTTACCATTGCCTTGCTCATCCTATCCTCTCTCCAATATCTTCAAACCTATTTAGCTTGTGGATTACAAGGATTAGACTCATAAATTTAACATAGTGATGGCTTGATAATTGACTATGGATTCATAGATTGGTTGATAGATTCATGAAGGTTTTATGGATTCATTCATTATTTTGGCCATAGAGGAGTGTCTTGTTTAAATAGGCCATGGAGGGAAGATTAATGTCCCATGTTACAGATTTAGATGAAGAGGATCAAGGGTATAGTATTATTCAAGGAATTAAAAATTCCTTGGAAGCCTCTAGAATAGAAGCTTGTAGAGAGAAAAGGGCTAAGTTAGAAAGGATTCTAGAATAGGAGAATTCTAAAATCCATTAAGGGGATAAGTAAGATTATTAGGTGGTTATATAGGTTATTTTATAGGTGATTAGGGACTAGGGATATATGAGAGCCTAGGAATAGGCTAGGGTAGGTGGGTAGGTGGGTCATGTGAGTTTTAAATTCCCAAATATTAGATAAGTGGGATTAGTTAGTGTATAATAGGGGATTAGGTTAATTAATGAAGAAATGGAAAGGACTAAGGTTAGTGTGATTAATAATAATGAAGGGGGATATGAATTAATTATTTAATTAGGACTATGGCTATGTGATTAATTAGAATAAATAACAAGATTAGTAAAATTGTTAAGGAAAGCATATTTAGGTGCATAAATTTTGTCCCTTTTTGAAAGGCAATTGTGAGTGGATGAATTAGAATGAGTAATGGTATTTCAAAGAAAAACCATTTCATGGATGAATGTTAGTTGATATGATTTCCCCTTAAGGGGACATGCAAGGAATAATGAGATAGATGGCCACTCGAAAGAGGAAATGAGGGGTGGGATGTGATGAAAAGACAAGGTGATGGAATGTGAGATAGATAATAAAGAAAAGGAACTCAAAATGAGTAGTGAGTTACAAAGTGATGATTCCCCCTAAAAAAAGACATATGCATAGGGAGAAAAAATGATGATGATGATGATGATGCTGATGATGATGATGATGAGATAAAATGCTACAATATTTAAAATGTCATACCCCAAGCAAGGATGCATGCTAAGGAGAATTACAGACTAAGATGATAAATTCCACAAGCTTTTCAATATATCCCAAGTAAAGAAACATGTTGGGAGAGCATTGGGCCAAATATAAGATAATGATTTGATGAGATTAATGATGGGTGTAGCTCAAAGATGCAGTCAAGTGATATGATAAATGAGATGAAAAATAATAAATGATATGATTGAGAAACCAAAATATGTAGGGGAATAATTGGATTGTAATACATCAAATCAATGATACATAATGTGATTAATAGAGATGATGCCCCTAACAATAATGCATGCAAGGGGATAATATATGATAAAGTTATGGTCATGTTTATGCCCCAATCAAGGGAGGAACTATAAACTTTAAATGATGAATTGAATAATTAATGATAATAGATGATGGATGAAGAAAAAATGAATGTTGTGATTTGTTGAGCCTAATCAATAGGTGTAGATGATTGATGAAAATATTAGGGAGATGATTTGAGGGATAGTGATTGATCACTAGATTGATTGATTAATGGTTGATATTATAGGTCAATGATTTTATTGATGCAAGACTTAAGAATGAGGAAGGGATGTGAGGTCAAAAGAGGAGAGAGTAGTTGAGGTAACCTTAGACATGTTATATGACTAAGCACTACCTACATAGTTTGAAACTACCTCAGGCCAATGTAGTTTAGAATAGATTATAGATGACAAGGTAGACTAGATAAGGAGGAGGATGATGATGAATATTAGAGATGTTAGTGATTAGATATAGGGTGTGTATCATATGTGTGATTAAGATAAATGATGATATTTTATATAATGAAGATAAAAGTTGTAAGGGAAATGATTAGATGTTAGATAAATGGAATGGGATGATTAGATTGAAGATAAAAGATAAGGATAAATGATTGGATATGGTTTGTTAAATGTTATGATAGGTGATAGAGGAGAGGAGAAATGAAGTCTTTTAGATGATAAAGCCATCATTTCTATAATAAGGCTGATCATATTCTAAGCAATCCCATATATAGCACTTGGAAGTGTGCCCCATGATATAATTATAACTAAGAGGATGTTATGCTAAAGTACCTAAAATGGGGCAAATAATTAACTCTACATCCTCAAGGGCACCTAAAAGTATCATTGTATCTTTTGGTATCATCAAAAAATCCTCATTAATTATCTTATAGACAAAATTATAAAAGATGCAAGACTAAAAAGAAACATAAAAAAATGGTAATAAGATATATACATGATGTAAAGCAATCAAACAACATAGAATAGATAAGTAACACATACAAGTATCTACATGTAGTTTCATTATGTCTTGTCTTATTGATGAGAGTCGATGGGGTGATTAATCAAGTGATGAATTAGATTAAGATGGTCATGATGATGTGAAATTAGATTAAGGTTATAGAATTTGGGAAAGGGTATGGATTTGGAATATACGAAGGCTTAGGATTAAGATAAGGTTGTTGAAGATGTAGGCCAAAATGACTAGGATGTGGGGGACAAAGAAAGATGACAAGATGATAAGACCATTAAGACATAAGATAAGGTAGGATGATAATGATATGGACAATATTAGGACATAGTATAAGATGATTGGGATACTCAAGACATGTGATAAGATGACACAAGACAAGACAATTGAGTTATTTTTCTAGTATTTTGTGGAATTTATAATTTTAGGGGTTTTTAAATATTTCAATTTTTAGTTCTTTTTGGAATATGCATGTATACAAATGGGATTACTAAAAAAGGTAATAAAAATCCTAGAAACCAAGATAAGGATGGATGGAATAATGGATGGTATGATAAAAGTATGAGGGTGATGTTGAAAATGGGATGAAGACCAAGGAAGAATGGACTAGGGATTACCAATGACCACATCATAAAATAATTAGATATGTTGTTTCCTAAGTGTACATTTAAGGATGTGCCAAGATTATTCTAAAACATTTCTTAATACTTATTCCTTGTCCTTATAATGGTCAATATTGGAAGAAAATATGGACATTATAGGATGCAATATGGAAGATGTTAGGCAGGACCAGTGGACTAAGGGATATGATAGACAATGATTATGTAGATGAGATATTATGTGGATAAAATGGATTTTCCCCCAAGTTTTGAGGTATAATATAGACAATAAATTATTTTTCCATGATGTCAAAAATTGATTTTCATCATGGTACTTTTCCAAGGCACTAGAAGGCTAGGTTGCACTATTGGATGTATTTTTTTTTATTTTTATTTTTTACTTTTAGGCATCTCAATTTATTATATATGGGTATGAGATGAAAGAGTGTTGACACTTTTTAGATCATTTTACAATACCTATTATGGATATATGTGATTATAAGATCATGTGTTATCTTATAAATGTATTAATGTCCATGTTACTTTCATTAATTCTTGATTTAGACCCCTCCACATATCTAGACTAGGAATCTTCATCACCCCTATAAGAGATAATGTTTCCTGTGTGGGTGATGTGAGGTATGGATTGATTTATATCTTGATGTTTATGGGGGAATATTAAACTTGAATTTATGGTATGACTTAATTGGTTGATGGGTTGGTGATAAGAATGTGTGAAGGTTGATTGAAGAGTGGGACTAGCATTTACACACATCATTAGACATGTTAGATGTTCTATGTTTGATTGGTATCAGTTGACAAAGGACTATAGGATATTCAAGATGTTTTGACTATATGATGATTCTTTAATCCAACTATATGATTGAGTATTAGCCATATTAACAATGATTTTGGCATGATTTTAATTTTTAGACTTGATTATATATTGGTTTCCCCTTGGTACTTGACATTGGGATTCACCATAGGAGATTGATATATGACTTGATGGATGAATATTATTGTGACTTTGATGGTCCTATAACACCTCAAGGATATTTATAATAGGGGATGATGCTTTTTGATTTGGATGATTAAAAAATTCTTCTTGTATTTGGTTTATTATTTTTGGATCATAATTATCTTGATTATTTAACTATATTAATTGATTATTATCTTGAGTCCTTGGATATTCAACACATGATATTACATGCTATAGGGAATCCAATGATGAATGTTCCTATTTTTACCATTCAAGGAGTGTGATGGTGGGATTGTTAACAATTAGGGGATTATTTTGGATGTGTGGTGAAAAGGATGGATTACAAGGATAATGGGAAGCATAGTCCTAATAAAAGCTACTAGGAGACCTAACCTTGATGTCAGATAAAATGTCCTCAGGAATCTTAAAAGGATCACTAAGAAACCTTGTAGAAGTAGAATCTAAAGCCAATTCATATCCATCTTGATGATATTTGAGTGATAAATAGTCCAAGAATTGTGTTATTATTTCATCATCTTGATACATATCAAGAATCATGCCTTTTAATTGGTTGACATTTAAATTAAAGACATCTTCAAATAGATAGGTATTGACATGACTTTTTTTTATTTATAAAGGATCATGATTTTTCCATGGATTATGATTTATATGCTAGTGTTGAATATGATCTTGACCATCTTAGTGCTAAATTTGACAACAATTTTGATGAGATAATGTCACCAGTAGATGAATTTATGATAGCCATAAAGAGGGCCTTTTAGATAACATCATTATTTGCAAGTATGTCCTTCATATTAGGTTTTTGAATGGATGGTTTAGGGTTAATATATTAGGGAAGATGGGGGATTTGATGTGGATACGACATAGGGAAGATCTGATCTAGGATGGTTGTGGTATGGTAGATATTAGGATCATTACCTTGGTTGAGAAGGTAAGATGCTTGCTCATGTTTAGGAATCAATTCTTGGAATACTATTTTTTGTACACTACTAATCATAGATGCATCTGATTGACCCTCAATTTTAATGTCAGCATTATCAATTAACTTTTGGATATAATACCTAAATGGGAGACATATATTCATATAATGCCTATGGAATGTATGATATATATAAAATCCTTTGGCTTGATACCATGAGGGCATGCATTTAAACAAATCTATAGGTCTTATTTTTGGGTGGACAATCATGCCTATGGACCTCAATTTGTAAAATAGGTATATATGGATATGGGGAGAGGGTTATATTAATTGTCTTTATTGTTTAATGTGGAAGTATTAGAATTAAGAATGGAAGTGTGTGATGGTGATGTCATAATATGGGGAGATGGTTAGGCTGACAAGCTAGGCTTCTCGTTGATAGTAGGATGGGGGATTGGTGATGGATTATGACTAATAGATGGAGGATTTGACCATGTATAGAAGTGAATTTTAGGTAAGGTTAATTGAATACATTTAAGGTCTTTGAGATGTTGGGTACCCATATCAAGGAGTCACAAGAGGATTACCCCCTTGTTTTCATCAATATACTTATTAAACAAGGAAATTTTTGGACTAGGAAGGGCATGACTAGGACTATGTCTAGTTGATGGTGGATTGGAATGAGATGGGGATGAGGGTTTATGAGGGATTTTATTAGTATTTGACCTTAGGATTAAGGGTTAAAAATCATTAGGAAGGTGGGAACATATCTCCAATAGCCATAAAAGGCACTCACCTTATTGTCTAAGATATATTCATTAAATAAGGTGACTTTTTCACTATGCTTATGATAAATAGATGATAGGATTGACTATGATGGGATAGTATGTGGGTTAGGTGTAAGTGGGGATTATTTATGGGGAAGGACATGGAACATTAATTTAGGATTTATGGAATCAAGGTCAAAAGGTAGGCAAGCACCAATTTCTAGAGCTTGTAAAAGGACCTCATCCTTGTTGGCAAATAGATATTGGTCTATGAGAATTGTTTCCAAATCCATGTGGGTGGATGATGAATAGGTGGTGGACAAATGAAAAAAATGGGGTTGAAGTTAAATTATATTAAGGCTTAGATATATATGGTCTTTGAAATAATTAATTCTAAATGACCAAGCTAGTATGATAGGTGATGGTGAGGACAAGATAGACTAAATATATTATGATATAAGACTAAGATTAGATCTCAAGATGATAGTATGATCTATTGACAATGCCTATTTTTCAAAATAAAAAAATGATTGAGGATTTGACTAGTGCCTAGATTCAAACTAGCAAGATGATGATTAGATGTGTGTTAGTTCTGAATAGGCAAGATGACTAAATCAGAGATGACTAGATTAATGATGATTAGATACTATATTGAAATAAATAAAGTGATAGGTTAATAATAGGGTATTAACTAAGTATGAAATATGATAAGATGATAGTGGACTAGGATGATAGGATGATATATAAGGATAAAAGGACTAGCTCAAGTCTTAGACTGATTTTATCAAGGTTGGATGGGATAGGATTATATGATGAAGGATATATAGAGGGATAAAAGATGATGGAATTTAATATTGGGACAAGGGTGGTAATGTAATGATGGTGAGTATGATTTTGACAAGTGTGTGACCTAAATAGATAATTAAGTGTATCATGGGATAAGATAGGATGGGGTTAGATTTAGATGGGGATGATAAGATAAGTATGTATAAGATAGGGTGATAAGATGTAAAATATAAGAAAGATTATAAAAGATATGATGACATGTAAAGTAGATGAGGATATAGAAGAAGAATATGAATTTATAAGATAGATAATAAGGATATAAAATATGGTGATATAGATAGATTAGATAGTTGTGTATAGGTTTTGAGTGAAAAGCTGACTAAGATAAAAAAAATAATGGTCAGCATGACACACACTAAAGCAAGAAGACCACAGTCCTAATATTAGTAATTTATGGGTGTTTAACCTAATGATTACACCATCTAATGGATTTATGGGTGAGGCTATAGGCTAGTGACCCATTACAAAATATACTAAACCCTCTTAACCCTGTCTACACATGGTCACTTAAAAGATGATACTGACTCTTGTATCAAGTCAGTTATTACCATCAATGGTCCTATGTTAAGATGAACAGGCTCTCTAAGGGAATCCATAATATATGTTAGGTATAGTGGGTCCCAAGTCCATTTAGGGTATTACTTAATGCTTGGTTTAGATAATGAACTCTTCCCATTCATGGAAGACCTATATAGGTTCAACCACTTATCCTTAAGATAGCTATCCTAAATATTTATACTTCACCAAAACATGTAGTGTGGATTAGTGTGTAGTAGTGAAATCCATGGTCACTATCCCCTTAATACTATTGCAAGTTTGTGGGTGTCACCTTACCTCTAAAAAAAAATGGGAGGGTTTGTTAGTGATTGTTGATCCTCTAGGAATCACCATAAGAATACAAGGATGAGAACATACACCATTGTATCCCTCAGGTGACACATAATTAGATGAAAATATTTATTAACTAATTAATTTAGATGTGATATATACAAAATATATAAAAGATGGTTTTTAAAAAATATCTTTGATAGGTGACCTATAAAACAAATGATTAGTAGTTTCAATTGGTAATCTTGAGGGGTGACCTATAAGACAAGATGTTAGACAAAATATATGACCTAAAATAAAAGATGTTAGAAAGCCAAAATAGCCACTAGGTTCAATCCTATGAGAAAGCAATGATATTTTAATAAGCCTTAATAAAAACTACTAAAAAAATCATGATTTGGCTCTATAACTTATTTGGGTGAGGGAGGAAATATGCATGGGTATGGGGGTGTAAGCCCAGACTAGGGTTAAGGGGAAATTCCCCTTGTGAGGTTAAGGTGAAAAACTCCTTACAAGGTCATGGGGTAGTGTCCCTTGTCAAGTTTGGGGGTAGTACCCCTAACACACTCCTTATCAAAGTATAGGGTAGGGTTAAGGGGTAGTACCCCTAATGCCAAATCCAATTTGGGCCTTAAGGGGTGCTTTAAATGACACAAATAAAAATAAAAATGACTCTAAGAATTGCACTCTAAAAGGACAAATTAAATACAAAATATGAGTTAAAAATGTAACTATGAAAGGTAAAACCATAGATACACAATCAATTTAGTGTAAAATCACTTTTAGAAACTACAAAACTATGGATTTTAAGCAATATCACAATTATCAAGTCACTATTTTTCATAAGGTCAAATAACTATGGTGCCACCATATGATTTTATTCAAAACTATAGGTGGTTAAGTGATATCATTATTTTAACTACAAAATCATGATTTACAATATGTGATTTTACAAGATGAGGAAAAATGCCCAAAATTTTAATAGTTAGACTTAATATGACAAAAATATGTACAAAGGCTAAAAAAAGAATTTAATGAAAATTGAGAGGTATTTAAAATTCCTCAAGACTAATGTTTGTATGGTCAAAATTTTAGCAAATCAATATTGCTTATCAACATACAAAATCACTGATAAGAAAAAATGCCTATTCATAATCTATGGTTTTGTAACAAGTGGTAAAATGGGTTGTTTAGATGTTTTATGTCAATATTTGCAACTCCTTACACTTTCATGTAAGCAAATGACACTCAGATAAAGGCATAAAACTGATTAAAGGCCATAGTTAGCAATTATAAGTGATGGGTTTAATCATATAAATCAAAATTACTACTTCACAAGGCAATATTACAATGTATAAGCAAAACCACAAATTTATAGGAAAATTTCCCTTTACAAAATTGTGATATTGTAGAAAGTCAAAAAAATTGCCATAAAGGTTAACAGTTAGTGATTAAATGATATAGTTAATGTAAAATCATATATTTATTGACAAAACCATTGATACAATGTCATAACTTGTAGAGAAAAACTACCATTTACCTAGGCATAAAAATTTGATGATATTCAAAGCTTTCTCATTGTCTAACTAGTCTTTCAAGCTATCAAAACATTTCTAACATGCAAAATGGTTATATTTAAGGGGTTCTCCCACCATGGTCACTAATGTTGTCATGTCCCCTTTTTAGTTGACATGTTTTAAGTTCATGGTTAGCCTATTATGCGACCCTCATAGGTTGATAGGATGGTTAGAGGATCTTGATGGAGATTGGCTTGGCTTGGCTTCATTTAGCAGAATTTTTCCAGTTGGCTTTCATTTGGGCTCGATCGGACATGTATTGAGGAAGATATTAATATTTGACTGATTTAATCAAATATTAATTATTTGGTATAATTTTAATTTAGAAACCCTAATTCTAATTTAAGAAAACCCTAATTAGGGCAAGCATATCTTTTTAAGGGTATAAGGGTTTCTCATGGAGGCCATTATTGATTATGCATTGATTATTGATTTTGATATTGAAAGAATTATTCTGTGAAGACTGAGCTAAGGGTTCTAGGATTCCATTTGCATTGGAGAACGTTCCCTCTTCAGTGTGTGTGATTTAGAGGCTGTGAAATATCAGCTGATCTATTGCCAAATTGAGAGATAGCTTCATACAAAAGTTATCACAGAGATTTACAGGGTTGAGAGATAACTTCACATAAAAGTTATCACAGATATTCTAAGTATTTATTTTATTAGGTTTTTGATACAATAAGTTATATAGATATAGGTCTTTTGTATTAGAATCATATATCTTGAGATCAGGTTATTCAGCTATTAGGGTGTGTTATCTTATATTTGGCGGCCGTACAAAGTCTGTACAGATCTGTGAAAATTTTGTAAGCATCAGTAGATTCACTCAGACACTGACCTCAGCAAACAGAGATACCCAGTGATCGACATCAGCCAACTAAAGACTGACGTCGGTAGAGAAGGACCAACAGAGACCGATGTCGGCAGTATATCGACCAACGCCGGTGACTATGTGTTTGACACAGTAGGCCGAGACAAAATTTCCAGATTCAAGCTTAATTTCCAGATTTGTAAAAAGCCAAAGTTTTAAGATAGAATATTTCATATTATTTTATTTGTATGATAGAGACTCAATTGTGTAATCATCTAGAAGGACAAGTGATAAGATCTTTGATTTTCTATTGAGAGATTATATTGTGATTTATTTATTCATTTGGAATTTATTTTGGCAAAAATTGTATCTTTGTTTAGAGATTTTGTGTTTCTATATTCCCTATTTGAAGGGGATATTATAGTGGTATCAGAGCTTTATGCTTAGAAAAAGGAGCCCATAAATAAGGAACATTATAGTGGTATTAGAGCTAAATCCTGCCATCCTGAGGGTTTGACAATCTTATGCAGCCACAAGAGTTGGGACCACACAAGTATAACACACGCAGCATAGCCTTGATTGAAGGTACCCAAGTGTTAGATCAGCCACTAATCATCATGAGTGACAGACGTGAGGGAAACCCACCTAGGGGCCACAGGTATGATGTTGATCAGGACACCAGAGAATTCCACTGTGTTATGATGACAGGCCAACAACAAATGAATCAGACACTACAGGTACTTACTACTATGATAAGGGGAATGAATGCCTCTGATAGATAGAATGGGGAACAAGGAGATAATATGAGTGTTACTATTAATCAGAGACCCCAGTAGGCCCACTCTAGAATAGCAGATAGACCTACATGCCCTACATTTGTTCAAGAGGAACCATAAGTTCCAGCAGAGGAGGAGGCAGGAGATTCCCCATTTGTAGATGTATACCTCGCTGCACATGATGAGTGGGACTTATTACCTCCTCATGTTTGAGAGAGGATGTCCTTTGATCATTTTGTTAATCTAAGGAGAGAGCACTACAGATTGGTTAGACAAGATAGGAGACCTAGACACCAAAATAATGATCTAAAGCATGCTACAAGCAAGCTCACACTAGCAATGTTTGATGGTAGTGGTAAGGTGACAACACAGGCCTGGGTTAGTAAGCTAGACACATTTCTCACATTATGACTGATGGCTGAGGGAGATGCTATCAGATATACGACACTACATCTTGAGGGAATAGCTCATGATTGGTGGCACCACGGGATGGTGACACTCCATCATGATCATATCACATCATATCAGGAGTTTATGGATAGGCTAGTAGAGAATTTTGATAGGAGGGATCCAGAGTCCTATTTTTGAGATTTGGCATAGTTGCACCAGAGTGGTAGTCTAGAGTCTTACATTGGTGACTTCCAGAAGTTATCAGTTATTGTTCCTGACATTTCAGAGAGGTGACTTGTAGTACTCTTCATGGAGGGATTGACAGAACCATTGAGAGGTTGGATCAAAGGCTTTGATCCTCCTTCATTACAAGTAGCTATGAATAAGGCACGTAGTATGGAGATGGCAGCCCCATCCAATAAATCTAACTCCAGAGGTACTTCTTCATCTAGAGACCATAAGTGCTCCAACAGAGATACAGAGAGACCAGATTTTAGCATAGATAAATTAGGTGTAAAGAATGATTCAAAGGCCAATATAGTAGCACCACCTTTGGATCGTGAGGTGTTTAAAAATCTATTAAAGAAGAAGCTTTGATTCTACTGCAAAGGTCCATATGATATCCATCACGATTTCCCTTTGAGGCCTAAGGGCAAGGCGAATCATGTGATGTGGGCATATTATGAGGATTCAGATTCAGATGATTTTGAATAGCAGAATAGTTTTGAGGGGGCATAGGTAGAGGATTTAGAGCTTAAGGTAGAGTCAGAGTTAGAGCTTTACATACAGGAGGCACACCTATCCAGCATTCAGTTAGATGAGTCATTCAGACTCCATGGAGTTTTGGCAGGGTAGAAGGTCATCACCCTTCTTAATACAGGGGCCACACATAATTTCATAGATGCTAGATTTGTGGAGAAGCATGGACTCACTACCAAAGATTTTGAGGGAAGCAGAGTTAAGGTAGCTGATGATCACACTGTTAGGTGTGAGCATATGATTAGAGACCTCCCATTGCGCTTGAACAACTATGAGTTCAAGGCTGATTATTATGTGGTGAACATGGGGGATATAGACTTAGTCTTGGGTATGAAGTGGCTTCATTCATTTGAGGAAGTTAATCTTCATCTCAAGGACATGGAGGTTCACTTTGATGTTGATGGGAAGACACATATTCTTAAGGCAATACGAGGCAACAGCTTCATATATATGTTTTTTCATCGGATGGAGATGCTCATACGACATGACATGATAGAGTGTGATGATGAATGCACATTGGCACCAACACAGGAGAGATATGAGGAGGAGCTTGGTCTTGAGGTGACTGCAGTTCAAGATTTATCACATGTGGTATGGACTCAACTTTCTGTTATAGTCAGGTCATAGGTTGATGATGATATGACTATTTCTAGCCTTCACAATCTAGATTTAGATATTATTCAGGTAAGGAGTTTGCTTAAGTTGCTTGTTGATTATCATTTATGGATTGGATGTTGGGGTGATTATCTTAGTACTAGGGATGGACATGGCATGGAGTTTGCATTGATTGACAGCAAGGTAGATCATGACTACATTTGGGATCCAAGTGGATTGATGGGTGTATCATTCAACGATTGCTTGAGGGCAAGCAATTTTAGGAGGGGCAGATTGTCATGTCCCCTTTTTAGTTGACATTTTTTGAGTTCATGGTTAGCCTATTATGTGACCCTCATAGGCTGATAGGATGGTTAGAGGTTCTTGATGGAGATTGGCTTGGCTTCATTTAGCAAAAATTTTCCAGTTGGCTTTTGTTTGGGCTCGATCGGACATGTATTGAGGAAGATATTAATATTTGATTGATTTGATAAAATATTAATTTAGAAACCCTAATTCTAATTTAAGAAAACCCTAATTAGGGCAAGCATATCTTTTTGAGGGTATAAGGGTTTCTCATGGAGTCCATTATTGATTATGCATTGATTATTGATTTTGATATTGAAAGAATTCTTCTATGAAGACTGAGCCAAGGGTTCCAGGATTCCATTTGCATTAGAGAACATTCCCTCTTTAGTGTGTGTGATTCAGAGGCTATGAAATATCAGTTGATCTATTGCCAAATTGAGAGATAGCTTCATACAAAAGTTATCACAGAGATTTACAGGGTTGAGTGATAACTTCACACAAAATTTATCACAGATATTCTAGGTATTTATTTTATTAGGTTTTTGATATAATAAGTTATATAGATATAGGTCTTTTGTATTAGAATTGTATATCTTGAGATCAGGTTGTTCAGCTATCAGGGTGTGTTATCTTATATTTGGCAGCTGTATAAAGTCTGTACAGATCTATGAAAAATCTGTAAGCATCAGCAGATTCACTCAGACACCAACCTCAGCAAACAGAGATCCCTAGTGACCGACATCAGTCGACTGAAGACCGACGTCGATAGAGAAGGACCGACATAGACCAACATCAGCAGTATATCAACTGATACCGGTGATTGTGTGTTCGACACAGCAGGCCGAGACAAAATTTCCAGATTCAAGCTTAATTTCTAGATTTATAAAAAGCTAGGGTTTTAAGATAGAATATTTCATATTATTTTATTTATATGATAGAGACTCAATTGTGTAATCATCTAGAAGGACAAGTGATAAGATCTTTGATTTGCTATTGAGAGATTATATTGTGATTTATTTATTCATTTGGAAATTATTTTGGCAAAAATTGTATCTTTGTTCAAAGCTTTTGTGTTTCTATATTCCCTATTTGAAGGGGATGTTACAAATGTGCGATTGCAATTTTGAGCTATGAGTTAAAACTACTAAATATATAAATTTTAACCCAAAACACAATAACATAAAAGGGAGAGATTATGAAAATAAATCAAAAAAATTAAGATGAATCTTACCATTTCCTTGTTCCTCCTATCCTATCTTGAAGATCTTCAAACTAATTTAGCTTATGGATTATAAGGATTAGACTCAAAAATTTAACATAGTGATGGCTTGATCAATGAATATGGATTCATAAATTGGTTGATGGATTCATGAAGGATTTATGGAATCATTAATTGATTTGGACATGGAAGAGTGGTTTGTTTAAATAGGACATGGAGGGAAGATCAATAGCCCATGTTCAAAGTTGGATGCAGAGGATCAAGGGTAGAGGATTATCTAAGGAATTAAAAATTCCTTGGAAGCCTCCAAAATATAGGCTTATAGAGAGAAAGGGGATAAGTTATAGAGTATTCTAGAATTGGATAAGTATAGAATCCATTAAGGGGATAAGTAAGCTTAGTAGGTGGTTAGATAGGTGATTAGATAAGTGACTAGGACTAGGGATGTAGGATAACCTAGGAACACGCCCGGGTAGGTGGATAGGTAGGTCATGGAACTTTTAAATTCCAAAATATTATAAAAGTAAGATTAGTTAGTGGATAATAAGGGATTAGGTGAATTAATGAATAAGTGAGAAGGGGCAAGGTTAGTATGATGAATAAAAATGAAGGGGAATAGGATTTAATTAGGATTATGGTTATGGGATTAATTAGGATAAATAATGGGATTAGTAAAATGGTTATGGTGAGTGGATTTAGGTTCATACAATACACATTTAAATTCTTATGGATTATGATCCTAACATATATTATATTTTTCACCAAGTCATTAGACATGATACTCAAAAGTATAGAGATTATAACAAGTTTATATAGAGACTCATTGACGATCAATGACATACTTTTGTGGACGTGTTCCTAAGAAGTTCAGGGGAACATTCTAAAACCCTTCAAGGTAGTCTTGTCACTCCTAAAAATAAAAACTTATGAATTTATCAAGACCCCTTTTCAAATCATCAAGCGTGAGGTGATCAAAACCAATATCAGGGTAACTCATAGAACTAATTAGTTCAACATCACCAACCCACTCTTTTGGGCACCAATGACTCAAAATCCCTATATCTAGAACTACCAACACTGAGTTACTCCTTTGTTAGGGCTTTAGGGAAAGACTAGAATGATAGGGTTCATAGAGATATATTTTAAGGAAGAGGATAATATCATTATTCATACCAAATAATACTAGTCTACTACTCCTCATCCCTCAAACATTCTTGATATCGAGTATATCCCTAAGCTTATGATGAACTATTATTTTATTTTAGATATTACAAAAATGTTTTCCCACAATTTTTTCTTTATTTTATTAAAATATTTCCCTCCTATCGATTGGCCTTGCTTGATTCCCTAGTTTTAGGTTATTTGTCTAGTGTTACTCCCCCACCACATGCACATATCAAACACAATGATCTAGATATGTTCCCACCTAGGTAGGATTTATGAGTCAATGGAAGTTTATTTGATTTTTGTAACCTCCCTCCTAACTCTTATATAACTAGGAGAAGGGATCCAACCATGCTCTTATAAGTTTAGATTTACAATAATTATATGAAGAGATCTATGGTTAGTGATAGAGTGGACATCAACATTGTCCCCTTATCTTTAATATAAAATATCAATTATGGGGAAACTATTTTTTTCATGACTTGTAATACCATACAAGGATACAACATCTTCAAATCCACTTCCATACGAACTATTATGTTCCTAGTCACTCTTGGTCCAAATATAGTGTTAACTAATTTTTATGTGATCAATAAAGATACCAAATATAACATGATATATATAAGACCATGGATACATGGGATGAATACCATTCCTTCAACCTTATTCTATAAAATATAGTTCCTATATTTAGGAAAGTTTTTTGTATCTAAGGGGAATAAAACCTTTTTATATGCTTCAAATGACCATGTGTAAACAACTAGGGTTTCACATTGATAACCACCTATCTATCAATAGGTTATAAAACCCATATAATTATTAGATGTTATAGAGCATGTGAAACACAAATTAGTTGTTATAAATAAAGGGGATGAAATCTATTAAGACTTAGTAAATGACAAACCAAAGAAAAAGGAAACAATGATAGTTGAATCCATCACTAGTTTAGATACAATCAATGTCTTTTTAGTTTCCACCATATACACAACTAATATGATCAATATATTATAAAAGGACATGCCACTTTTCCTTTCATTTTACCCATGATATATAGGGACCTATAGCTTATTTTACCCTTAGAATGAAGAACCCCAAAAGGGTTTAGTGAGTTTACCTAATATTTACATGATAAAGATGTCAGAGAATGAAAAGGTTTCCCTTGATGATAATTTAGCATGTGACTACCATAATAATCACCAAAGGATCACTCACATATTTTAAATCATAGATTGCATACTACTTGTATTTATTCTGAGCCTCTTTGAAGTATGCTCCCTGATCATGCTATGACAAGACCATATATTTTTCTATAGTTCTTGAACAATAAATTTTTATACCTCTTGAGATGTTAGTCTTTTTATTATAGCTCTAACCTAGTGGTGATGCACATCACATTCCAAGTTATTCATTATGAATTCATGTCATTCCTCCTCCCTTGGCCATACCATTTCTTAAGGAGAAGATTTGTAATTTTATAATAGGGACCCTATAGATCAACATCAGATCGCATGATTATTCATGAACATCTAAAGAGAGGCCTTCTCTCCCAATTATGAAAATGAGGACTCTTGGGGAGCCACTCATATAATTTTTATGAGATTTCCCATATATAAAAATGGGAAAAATAGAATTACCCTTGTTGTATCAATAATACTATAAGTTGCATAATTATGTTGGTGTACCTTATACACCATAAAAATATCTTAACTATGCTATTATACTTCCCATGACAAAACTCCATCATAACTATGTTATCGTACTTCTCACACTAAAAATAAAGCCTAACAAACATAATTTTGAGTTCCTATAAGTGCTTACCTACCTTAATCCTAACCCTATAAATAAGGATATTGAGTTCCTAAATTTTCTTCCCTTCCTTAAATTAGATCATAAGGGTATAGATTTTGAGTTTCTTCCAATTCTTTCATTCATCCTATAAGGGATTGAGACTTTCACTCTTTTGAGCCTTGAGACCAGAAATACCAAGAGGGGTTAATCAATATTGTTGATATTAATATGGTTGAGATATGAGAATACCAAGAAATATTTATATATTATAGACCCTCATCTACACATGATTAGTGGGTCCTCTATTATGATGGGGCCAAGTGTCACGTAGGTGAAGGGGTTATTATAATTTCACTTAAAGGATGAGTCATGCTTTTTGGTTTCAAACTATAATTTGAGATTATGAAAAATGGCATGAGTATGAAGACTTGTTTTTTGGCATGCTTATTGAAAATAATTTATGCATTCATAACTTAAGGATATGAGATGAATCATAGATATTTACCAACTAAGTTTTTGAGGTATATCAAATTAAAATTGAACATCATTCATAGTATAAGACTACTATGTGAAAAATTACAAAAGACTTTGAATTCATTTATATAGAGGAACTCCCTATGGAAAATAACTAGCTTGCTAACTCTATGGATGTTTTATATCCCCACTATACCAGAGTTTGATTTTATAATATCAGTCATGATAAAATCTCTTATACACAAAACTTCTAATGACTAAACCATTGCCCATATTCAAAATGATGATAGTCTATTGTTCATTAACTTAGCCAATAATGATGAGGGTATTATTTATTTTTTGTGAGTTTATGTTGACCTCCCATATTTCCACCACAAGAATATTTTCCCCCACACTTATTATCCCACACAACTCTCAGGGATGAATACTATGATTCTTATTTCTAGTTTAGATATTAATGGTCTTATAATGATGATCATGGTTTTTTAAATAGAGGGTGAAGATCCTGATCTTCCCATATCCCCTAATGTGTTTGATGAGGGAAATCCTCCCACATTGAAGAAACTATTGACATTAACATTGGGACTAAGAAGAATCCTATAATTCCCATGATTGGGTTTTCAATTTCACCTTAGGAGGTGGAGGGTCACTGAGAGATACTTATTAATCTCTCAAAGGATTTGACCTTATCTTAAACTAATATGGTGGGTATCAAACTTGATGTTGTGGTCCATATTCTTGTCACTATTCCTAGTGAAAATATAATTAAACAAAATCTTAAGCCTATCAAGCCTAATGTCATGTTAATGGTAAAAAGGAAGTTATAAATTTTCTAAAAGTATGATTTATCTAGCCAGTGAATTATTCCAAGTGGATTTTCAACATTTTACCCATTCTCAAGAAGAATGGTAAGGTTAGGATATGTATAGTTTTTTGAGATATAAATAAATCATATCCTAAATATGACTTCCCTCTTCCATCCATCAACGCCATTATTGAATCTATAATAGGATATGAATTGATATCACTTATGTATGGATTAACATTATACAACCATATATACATTTCTAATGAGGATCATAGTAAAGCCTCATTTACTATGCCATGGGGGACCTTTTATTATGTTGTGTTTCCCTTCAATATTAAAAACATAGATTAAATTTACCATAGGGCCATGACCCATGTATTCCATGTTCTTATTCATAATATAGTGGAGGTTTATGTGGATGATATTTTAGGGAAAGTATGACAATGAATTGACCACTTTGAGTTATCATGCACCATATTAAGGTAATTGATTGAATATGGTGTTAATCTTAACCTAGAATACTATGTGTTTGGAGTCACATGAAGAAAAATCCCAGGGTATATCATCTCCCAGCATGGGATTTATAATGACCCTACCAAGATTATAGTGAACTTAGAAATGGTCCCCTATGGATGAATATGGATTATGCCATTCCTAGGAAAACTAGTGATGATTCCATAGAATGGTTCATTATATCCAAGTAATGACCTTATTTATCCCCTATTAATTTCTCTCTTAATGGATTTGAATTTGAATTTTATAACTTGTTTCTAATCTAAAGTATCAAATGAATATGTTCACCTTGATTAGTATGTGTGAGTCAATGTTTATTATTTTTGATAAAGTAAGTTGATAGACCAGGGGCCGAACCCTTATAGAGCTAAAAAGACAAGAAGGCAATTAAACAAAATATGCCTTCTAAGAAAAGATGACACTAGCAGAGTACCAATACACACAATAAACAAAATAAACAAGAAATGAAAAGATGAGAGTCAGAGAGGTCTCTCCTTACATAACTATTGATTTGAGAAGATCATTCAATTTCTCAGTATTCTCTGCATTAACAACAGGCCCAGTGTTACCCACTTCTTTCAGCATAGACATGTTCAAGAGAATTGAATTCTAGAGCCCATTGGTGAAATTCTGCTCTAGATTTTGAATATGATCTTTCAAGGCATTAATTTTAGATTTCAAACCAATCTCATTTTTTATTTCCTTTCCAGCTTCCTCAACATACATTTTCCCCCTTTTGTCAGTAGTTGTTGTAATGTCAGCACCATCCTCCTCAGTAACCTCAAATTCCCTAGTCTCCTACTTCCCTTCAGTGTCCTCAAATTTTTTTTGGACATCCAATTCCTTAGACTCTTCCTCCTGGGTGGCTTCCTCTAAAGTGCTCTCTAAATAATCAATAAGTCTAGCCTTAGGAGTGGGTTTACCAATAATACACTGTAACCTTCAAACTCTAGAGGAGAATCCCTCCTTATTAACCTTAGAAGACTTATAAGATTTACCACCTTGACCCCTTGTGGCCCTACCAGGATTTTTGTGGGTCCTCTCAGTGGTCCCCCCAATATTCTCTTCCTCTACATCAACCTTCCTCTTCCTACCCTTCTTGCTCACAAAGGAGCTAGGGGTGTTAACAGGGGTCTTTTCTGGGGTAAAGAAAGATACTTCTTTAGTTTTGGTAGGAATAGGGAAAAAATAGGACTCATCGATAGCATCACCAGATAAAGGATTAGAATAAATATCTCCACTATCAATTTTGATAGTCTTGGATGGCTCAAGGGCTTAGTGAAAATTATACAAATAGAAAATGAGGCCCTGGTGTAGGGGAATAGGGTTCATATATGGATTTTTAGACATTTTTGCTCTCACCCTAAGGACATAATGTTCTAAAGAGGAGAGTAGGTAAAAAGGAAAACTAATGAGAGCATTACACCTAAAGTGATTTAAAATGGGGAGATGGTAATTATAAAACTTGGTAAATCATCCTTTGAGTGTGAATTACTTCATGAGAATGAAACACACTCCATCCCATGGCTCACATAATTTGGCATGCTTGAATCCTCCTTGGTAAGGAATGAGTTCTTTGCCTTCTCCCATGTCATGTCCCCTTTTTTTGTGGACATTGACAGATTTGATGATTGGCCTATTATGCGACCTTCGTAGGCTAATAGGATGGATAGAGGGTCATAATGGAGCTTGGATTGACTTTGATTCACAAAATTTCTACATTTGATTTTCATTCAGGTTATTTCAGACATATTTGGCCAGGGCTCCTACTTTTTAGGGATATTTGATATGCAGTGGAGCACCTTTATTTTGGTATGGTCATATGCGGAATCACTCCCTGATTCACCTGCTTCGATCGGTTTGAGGATCCGACGTATATTGAGGGAGATATTAATATTTGATTGATTTAATCAAATATTAATTATTTGGTCTCATTAATAATTAATTATTAATTATTTGCTCTAATTTTAAATTAGAAACCCTAATGCTAATTTAAGAAAAACCCTAATTAGGGCAAGCATATATTTTGAGGGTATAAGGGTTTCACATGGAGGCCATTATTGAATATGCATAGATTATTGATTATTGAAAATTGAAGAAATTCTTCTGTGAAGACTGAGCCAAGGGTTCAAGGATTCCATTTGCATTGGAGAACGTTCCCTCTTCAGTGTGTGCAATTAAGAGGCTGTGAAATATCAGCTGATCTATTGCCAGAGTGAGAGATAGCTTCATCCAGAAGTTATCACAGAATTTTAGGTTTGAGAGATAACTTCACACAGAAGTTATCACAGATATTCCAGGTATTTATTGCTTTATGTTTTGATTCAATAAATTATACAGCTAGAGATCTACTGTGCTAGAGACAGATATCTTCAGATCAGGGGTTGAAAATAGGGAAGTTGTGCTTAATTTGCGGCCGTACAGAATCCGTACGGGTTCGTACAGACCAGTGCAAGAACTGACCTCGGCAGACAGAGGGTTTCAGTGACCGACATCGGTCGACTGAAGACCGACGTCGGCAGAAATCCGACCGGCAGAGACCGACGTCGGTGAGATATCGACTGACGACGGCGACTGTGTGTCGCCACAGAAGGGCCGAGACTTTCCAGAACTCAATTTGCACTTCCAAATTTTCAAATCCAGGGTTTTCAAGACTGTATTTCATTTTTATATGCATATTAGAGGACTGCAATTGTAATAATTTACAAGGACAAGTGATACAATCTGTAATTTGTTATTAAAAGACTATATTATTGTGATATTTTTGAATTTATTCAACAGCGATTATATCTTGGTTCAGATTTTTTTGTGTTGCTATATTTCCTGTTTAGAAGGGGATATTACAGTGGTATCAGAGCTTTTGTCTTTGGTATCAGAGTTTTTGTGTAGATAAGAGAGCCCCTAAGTAAGGGACATTACAGTGGTATCAGAGCTTGGGTCTTTGGTATCATAGTTTTGTGTCTTTCATATATCCCTACTGGTTGGGGATATTACAGTGGTATCAGAGCCAAATTCCTGCCATCCTGTTGGGCACATCAGAGCTAATGTCTTGCCATCCTGTTGGGTAGTTTGGGTAGATTGAATCAGCGAAGGATCATGATGCCTTCATATACTCAGAAATAGTGGGACAATGATATGAAGAATTTGGAACACAGTTTGAAGCAGTTGGATGAAACCCAGAAGAGGATGAATGAAATTCTTTCATATCCTACATCCAAAAACAAACCCGCACGGTATATGACATCGAAGGAGGAGTGGGAGTTAGTACCACCTCGAATTCAGAAGTTGTTGTCTTTTGATCGCTTTGTTAAGCATAGGAGAGAGCACTACAGATCACTTCAACGAAAGAGTAGCATGTCCCATGATTATTATGATTATGAGATAGGAGATAGTGAAGATGAGGATGAGTTTGATGCTTGCACTCAGAGTGTACAGGGGTGCTCAGATGTTAGTGCATTGAGGATTGATGATCTCTCAGTTATGACAAAGATTGTAGAAGAGTCCCAGGATCCGATTATTGCAGATGATACTCAGGAGATTGCAGTGGATAGTTTTGAGGACTTAGTTTCACCGGTTGTTTCTTTCCATATGGAAAAATTAGACAGTGATGCTACAGTTGTTGATACTCCATCTGTTGATATGAGCTTTGGCATTGATTTACAGAGTATGGATGATCATTTGTATATTGAGATGGTTGGTGATGAGTACATTCCTGCAGTTGTTGCTGAGGAGCACGTTGATGAGGCTGATACACATGTTCAGGATTTGGCAGTACCTGATTCTGAGGAGTTTGGGATACCAGTGGAGTCGAGTCTCCAGATTGATTCTTATCACACATTTGACAGTGTGGTACAGTTAGTTGTGCCACAGTTACAGAGGGATCAGTTATGGGATGGATTAACACCATCTTTTGTAGATGGAATTTGCAGTTGCCCAGTACACAGTCTACAGTATCGACACATCCAGGGCAGTTATGATTTCAGAGATTGGTTGAGTTGTGTTCGCCAATTTGATTATGGGTTCCTCTTGGTTTTACTTCTGATGATATTGCAGGTACTCACATTGATTCACAGCAGTGTAGGGCATAACTACATTTGGGATCCAGGAGGATTGAGTGGTTCATTGTTCTGAGATTGCTTGGGGACAAGCAATTTCAGGAGGGGCAGATTGTCATGTCCCCTTTTTTTGTGGACATTGACAGATTTGATGATTGGCCTATTATGCGACCTTCGTAGGCTAATAGGATGGATAGAGGGTCATAATGGAGCTTGGATTGACTTTGATTCACAAAATTTCTACATTTGATTTTCATTCAGGTTATTTCAGACATATTTGGCCAAGGCTCCTACTTTTTAGGGATATTTGATATGCAGTGGAGCACCTTTATTTTGGTATGGTCATATGTGGAATCACTCCCTGATTCACCTGCTTCGATCGGTTTGAGGATCCGACGTATATTGAGGGAGATATTAATATTTGATTGATTTAATCAAATATTAATTATTTGGTCTCATTAATAATTAATTATTAATTATTAATTATTTGCTCTAATTTTAAATTAGAAACCCTAATGCTAATTTAAGAAAAACCCTAATTAGGGCAAGCATATATTTTGAGGGTATAAGGGTTTCACATGGAGGCCATTATTAAATATGCATAGATTATTGATTATTGAAAATTGAAGAAATTCTTCTGTGAAGACTGAGCCAAGGGTTCAAGGATTCCATTTGCATTGGAGAACGTTCCCTCTTCAGTGTGTGCAATTAAGAGGCTGTGAAATATCAGCTGATCTATTGCCAGAGTGAGAGATAGCTTCATCCAGAAGTTATCACAGAATTTCAGGTTTGAGAGATAACTTCACACAGAAGTTATCACAGATATTCCAGGTATTTATTGCTTTATGTTTTGATTCAATAAATTATACAGCTAGAGATCTACTGTGCTAGAGACAGATATCTTCAGATCAGGGGTTGAAAATAGGGAAGTTGTGCTTAATTTGTGGCCGTACAGAATCCGTACGGGTTCGTACAGACCAGTGCAGGAACCGACCTCGGCAGACAGAGGGTTTCAGTGACCGACATCGGTCGACTGAAGACCGACGTCAGCAGAAATCCGACCGGCAGAGACCGACGTCGGCGAGATATCGACCGACGATGGCGACTGTGTGTCGCCACAGAAGGGCCGAGACTTTCCAGAACTCAATTTGCACTTCCAGATTTTCAAAGCCAGGGTTTTCAAGACTGTATTTCATTTTTATATGCATATTAGAGGACTGCAATTGTAATAATTTACAAGGACAAGTGATACAATCTGTAATTTGTTATTAAAAGACTATATTATTGTGATCTTTCTGAATTTATTCAACAGCGATTATATCTTGGTTCAGATTTTTTTGTGTTGCTATATTTCCTATTTAGAAGGGGATATTACAGTGGTATCAGAGCTTTTGTCTTTGGTATCAGAGTTTTTGTGCAGATAAGAGAGCCCCTAAGTAAGGGACATTACAGTGGTATCAGAGCTTGGGTCTTTGGTATCATAGTTTTGTGTCTTTCATATATCCCTACTGGTTGGGGATATTACATCCCAGGAATAGTTTATGGCTTAAAAGATCCATAATTTTTGTTTTCCTTTAAAGCTTTATTCCCTGCATGGTCATTCCTGTAGCCATAGCAATCACATTTTTAGAAATCTCAAAGCTGATTCCACCAATAGTAACTCACCTATTTAACTAGGACCTCACAAATTGCTTGAACAAGTTTTCATCGAACCCATTGAGCCTTTGAACTAGCAGATTATCTTTGAATTCATAGTAGGATATTGGTTCTATTTGAATTTGGTCTCCTCCCATTTTGGATTTACAGACCAAACCCATAGAGTTCCTAATTTTAACCTTCAACTTTGAAGTGGTTACAAACCCT
Organism: Torreya grandis; assembly: GCA_037957365.1. NCBI lineage: Eukaryota > Viridiplantae > Streptophyta > Pinopsida > Cupressales > Taxaceae > Torreya > Torreya grandis. The sequence continues at coordinate 2,764,071 of JARHVA010000269.1, forward strand.
TGCTCCTGCTTATGCATAATGAAAATGTGATGGCTCATAATTTGAAATACCATACAAAGATGATGTTGGCTACTCCCATGCTTGTAAATCATTTCCAATTGATCTTCATAATGAGACCCATGTGCCTTAACATCTTGATACAATAAATCATGAATGATTCTCAAAAGAGTACCATAGTTATCAAGCTCCTAGATCCATGATGGCCCCTCCAAATGGACTACCTACAAGAGCTATCCTTCTCATAAGTTTGACTCATCCTTGACAAGTCATATCCTTTTGAATAATATCCCTAATGTTTAAAGGAATATGAACAACTTGGTGCCATACACACAATATGAAAATTACTAACCAAGATTGGCACAGGCATTAGCAACACTATTTCCCTCTCTGTAAATATGCGAAATATCCACTCTAGAAAACTTCTACAAAAGAAATTGGATATCCCTAATTATATATTTTAGCTTAATTCCCACATTTGATGCTTTATTAACTACATCAATGACCATTTTAGAATCTCCTTATATACTCAAGTTCCTTATTCCTAGGGATATAGCCAATTTTAACCCCATAGGAGAGTCATTACTTTAGCATAATTATTGCTCTGGGATCATATTCCACCAGCATAGACAACAATCATCCATCCTTTATCACTTCTTATAATTCTTCCTCCACTAGCTTTACCATCAGACTTGGATGCCCCATCAAAGTTGAGTTTCATCTAGTTAGGCTTTGGGGGAATCCATTTAGTGTTTAGTCTCTATAGAATTTTGGAGTTATTATAATTAGGGATCTAGTTTAAAACCTTCCATTTAGCTGAAATTTGATTTTCAACTTGAGTTAAGGGTTTCTCCATAGAATGAATATGGGTAGTGGTGACACTTTCCATAAGAGTATTAACAAAAGAATGAAACATTTGAGATGCATTTCTAGCAAAGTCCTTGAAAATTTTGTGGTTGCGCTCTTTCCATAAAATCCAACTAAAATAGGGTAGAGTTTTATTCCATAATTACATAAGCTAGGGATGTGTAAAGGTGGGATTCCAGCTGAGAATCATTTCCTTAAGGTCAGAGTTATAGACCCATTCAATACCAAAGTTATTTAGAATTATGCCCCATAATTCCTAGGCAAAATCATAGTGAATGAAGAGGTGTGAAATTGTTTCCTCTTTTAAACCACACAAACAACATATGTTGACCAAGGTAAACCCTCTCTTTTGAAGGTTTTCCTATGTTAAGATTTTTTTATGAGTAGCAACCCACCAAAACATGTTAATTTTTGGTATAAGTTTATAATTCCAAACCTTTTTCCATACATCTTTATTTTGAGCTTCAAGAATCAGCAAATGATAAGCAGACTTGAAAAAAATGATCCATTCTTATCTGGCCACTAGTACTATTCATCTTCATGGGGGAAGAGAGGGATTCTAGTCCCCTAAATCAACTGTTGAATCTCCTAAACTCTTGAGAAAAGCTCAGGCTGATGATCATAGTAGTACAATAGATTTTTCCAGCTCTGCATACCATTGTTATTATCCATGTAATCACTAATTCTATCTCCAAAAAACTGAGTAGCAATGCCAAAAATCTCTCCATAATTTCCTTGTGTGATGAGAGCCTTATCCTTTAACCAAATATCATCCCAAAATTAAATATGCCAACCATATCCTAGTTTTCATCTAATTCCTTGCTTAAGAAGGCTTTTGCTTTTTAGCATTTTATTCCATATCACAGATCCCTTAGGTAACCCCATCTATTGAATAAAGTCAAACCCATTAGTGCCATGTATATATTTGGCATACATTATTTCCCCCCAATAATTATCTTTATGGATCAGGTTCCAATTAATTTTTAAGAGAAGGGCTTTGTTCATGTTCCTGATAGACCTAATATTGAGGCCACCATGTGATTTTGGAAGACATACTTTTTCCCATCTAACTAAAGACATTCTCTATTTATCTTCCATCCATGTCCATAAGAATTTTCTTTGAATCTATTCCAATTTGTCAGCAAAATATGTAGGAATTTTAAAAAGAGACAAGAAGTAGGTAGGAATCCCTTACAGAGAGGCCTGAAGAAGTTGCAGTTTACCAGCACTGTTGAGGAGTTTCCCTTTCCAACCAATAAGTTATCCTATAAGTTCTTTCCAAAATTCCATTCCAAAAACTAGGAGATACCTCTTTGATTGTGAGGGGGAGACCCAGATAGGTAGCTGGTAGAACAGCTTCAGCACATTCCAATATGTCAATGATTATTTGTCTAAGGTCATTAGGAGTATTGAAGAAATACACATTGATTTTTTGGATATTTATACTTTTCCTAGACTCTATGGCATAATTATTTAAAATATTCTTCCATCTTCTAGCTTTTATCACTGAGGATATGCTAAAAAGGATGGTATCATCCACAAACTACTGCATCGCCATAGGATAAAGGGAGGAGGCAGGTTTGATGCCCACTAAATTTTTAGAGGCTATATCTACTTGTATGTATCTTGCCATTGCCTCTACCATTATGATGAATAAGTAAGGTGAGAGAGGGTCCCCCTAGTGGATTCCTCTTGAAGATGAGAAAAACCCTTTAGGGATGCCATTAACTAGAACTAAAAATTTTGCAAAAGAGAAAGCATTCCATATCAAGCAAGACATTTTATCATTAAACCCAAATTTTTTGATGACTTAGAATAGAAAAGTCCATGAGACCCTATCATATGCTTTAGAAATATCTAGCTTAAGAGCCATACCAAGGATTCTACTCTTGTCCATGGAGTGAATTGTCTCATGTGTGGTGATCATAGCATCATGAATCTACCTGCCCAAGATGAAGCCTTTTTGTGCAGGGGAAATAATTTTGTCTAGTAAAGGTTTAATCCTCATAACTAGCACTTTAGTGCATAGCTTATAAATAGTGTTACATAGACTAATGGGTTTGAAATCCATAAGGTGTGTGGGTTGTGACTTTTTAGGAACAAGTACTATGAAAGTATTATTAGCTTGTTTCAAAAGTTTACCTGATCTAAAAAAGTCACGAACAACACTAGTAAGATCTACTCCCACAATCTCCCAATATTCCTAAAAGAATATAAGAGGGAAGCCATCAAGACCCAGAGCTTTGAATGCACCCATGGAAAATAAAATAGCACAGACTTCCTCCTCAGATATAGGATTTAACATCTCTAGATTATCTTCTTTAGTTATCAAACATGGGATTTTATCAATGAATTGGTTCATAGATCTATCATTCCCATCATCATTATTTTCTTCAGTGAGCAAATTCTAATAGAAAACAATGGCTTGTTCCCCTATCTCATTATCTTTGACTATGATGTTGTCATTATCCAAACATAGCTTTGTTATGGAATTGGCCTTCTTGTGTTTCATGGCTGAGAGATGAAAGAAGGCAGTGTTCATGTCCCCCTCTTTAAGCCACTGAACATGTGATTTTTGTTTCCAGAAAACCTCTTCTCTTTCCATAAGATTTTTCCATTTAGAAGATAGGACATTCTCTTCTTCTAAAATGTCTTCTAAATCATCACCTTGAGCCATCCATTGCTGAATATCTTTGAGTTTTCCTACTATGTTTTTCTTTTACTGAAAGACCTGACCAAAGTTGTATCTATTCCATCCATGAACTTCTTGTTGGATATGATAGAGTTTTTTGAATATTCTGAACATAGGAATGCCATGAATATGGTTTTTCCACCATTGGGCTACCATTTGTCTAAAGTCTTTGTGTTTGATCCACATAGATTCAAAACAGAATGGGAAAGGACCATGTTGTCCCTGATCTCTCTAATTGAGGAAGATTGGACAATGAGCGAACATGGTTCTAGGAAAATCTTGCACATGCATATTATGATAATCATTCCAATTACTTGAGATAAGAAATATGTCTAACTTAACTTGAATCATTTGATCTCCTCTTCTTCTATTAGACCAGGTAAAATTTTGATTTTGTAATTCTATATCCAATAGTCCACAATCATTAATAAATTTGACAAAGTCATACATGTTATTTGAGTAATCAATAATCCCACCGTATTTTTTAGAAGGGTATAGATGAGTGTTAAAATCTCTAGATAGCATCTATATAGTGTTCTAGGAATTATTCCTGAGACTGCTCAAGTATATCCATAAATTTTGCCTCAATGCTTTGTTATTCGGGCCTTAGACATTGATCAACAACTAGTTCAAAGATTACAAAGAGAAGTTGATAATTAAGAAGTGCTTGTTATAAGCCATAAGAGATCCCTAAATTTTAGCACTATTCCACATAGTTACAATCCCCTCTGACGCCCCTTCAGCTGAACTACTACAAAAAGCCACCTTAGGCCATATATAGTCAACAATTTTCTTAAAACTCTCCTCATTCATCTTGACTTCTTGGAGTAATAAAACACATAATTTATTATCTAAAATGAAGTTTTTAACCTCAAACTATTTTGAAGGACTATTAAATACCCTCAGGTTCCAAGATAAAATTCTCATTTAGAGGATTTGAGGGGATGGGTCTCTAGTGTTTTCTATTTACCACTGGCAATCTCCCTGGCAATCTCTCTTTGTCTTGTTTCTCTTAGGGTTGGTCTCCCTTGTTTGGGATTGGTGCCAACATCTATAGATTTTTACCTTTTTAGTTCTTTTTCTTTGGGGTAACCCATTCCTCCTATTCATTACTACTACCATTTTGTCTTGTTTCACTTGTTGAGTAATTGCCTGCTTGGTCTTCGACTTCTAGGGCATGGAAAATATCTGTGTTTAACTGTAAGGTTTCTTCTCCTTTAGTAAGTAATATTTTTGGAGTTAATTTTTATTATCCATCTCTTGAAACTTTTCCTTCTGCATTATCTTCCTCTATCAGTTGGACACTTATTTCTCCTTCCTCAGACATATTGGTCTATTGGTCTAAAGGTTAGTTATGTCTATTATAGCCTTTTGGCTATCATTGTCTGATACCTTCTTATTATTTTCCTATAAGATAGATTTTCCCCCATTACTAGAGACATCCTCCTTGCTAGCCTTATCCCCTACCTTTTCTATATTGTCAAGGTTTTCCACATTACCCCAATTCCTTGATTGCCAAAATTTTTGGGGTTGTGAGACTGATCCTCACCTTCAACTAGGGAATCATCTTTCCTTCCCATTTGCTTCACCTTGCATTGTGTCATTATAGGTCCTTTTTTTGACATATTTGATAGAAAGTGGTAGCATTTTCATATATGATCGACTGAGTGTAAGTCCCATATTTAGAGTTTATCTCTATAGATGTAGGGAGAGTCTAATTAATCTCAACATTGACACATAATCTAGCATACACACATCTAGATTGTGTTATGGTTGTATGATCTATAGTGATGTATTGGCCAATAGATGCCAAAAAAAAAAATTCATCCCAGAATTGCAATGGGAACCTTGGCAATCTTAAGTAGGAACAGACTTACTTAGGTCTAAGTTAGGATCAAATCTCGGTTTCCATGAACATAAGGCAAGAGAATGTGGGCCATATAGCCATGGTCCTCTAGCAAGAATATCTATCATATCCTCGCTATTCGTAAATCTAAATAGGAATAAGCCTCTTGCCATAGTAGTGATCATTACACTACCCTTAATTTTCCACCTAGACAAAACCCATTTCTTGACCATCTCAATATTAGGATGGAAGGATAAAAACTTGCCTACCAATGTAAAGTCCATGGATGCCAAGATTTCCTCCACTAGATCATCTAGGATACTCAAGGCCATACCCTAAGTGGAAATAGGGAGGCTCGACATGTTTTTAGAGGAACATGTCTTTTCACTTGTTAGCACTTTCTTCCATCCATTGGATGGAATGTCCTCTATAAAACTCTAGTTCAGGTTCCCAGAGGCACTGCCACTGGTAGTAGCCTCTATTAGATCTGTGATCACTCCGGTCGCATTCCAAGGGCCATACTAGATGGGGAAAAACTAATTTCAATTTTTTTGCACAGAGCCAGTTTTAGCTCACATGTGCCACAGAGGGGGGTTTGTTATTACCACTAATTTTTAACCTTTTTTCATGTAAAATCCATCATTTTTATATGTGTCTATTGAATAAACATAATATGATAAAATAATATGATTTTGGTGAATAAATAGACCATTAAAGATCAATGAAGAACACTATGGAACAACTCAAACCAAATCTAGAGTCTACCAATTTTAATTTAGAGTCTACCAATCTGGATCTAGAATTTATTAGTATGGCTTTAGAGTATGTAGTCTAGCTTTGAAGACTACCAATCTATCTCCTAAGTGTGTTAGTCTAGCTTTGGATTCACTCAAGCTAGGAAAAAAGTTTGTTAAAGAATGTTTTAGCATTATTACATTAATGAATACACCATGCATGCTTAATCAAGAACTTTATAAAACTATTTTGAGTAAATTATAGATTCATGAAGAAACTTATGGAATATAGTATTCTTGCTTATAGACATAGTATTTATGGTATTTTTTGTAAATGTATCACTATGAATATTGTGAAAGTTGGTTCTTAGATCATACACGAATATAACTCAAGATATTGTAAATATCAATAGTTAAAGAGATCTACATACACACCTATGCATCTATTCCACCATTTCATCTTGAAATGTGGAATGAGGTTGTAGTTTCTTTTATATTTTGTAATAAATTAGATCTAGTTAGAAATTAACTAATTTGTTCAACTATTAAAGAAGCATTGAGAAATATAATTAATGTCTTCAAGTTTATTTGTAGTAAGATAGTACAAAAATTAGAGACATTAAGTTTAATTTTTTTTTTTGAAGTATATTTACATATTGTAAGCATTTTTTGAAGTTAATGAAGATATGATGTTCCTGAAAGACTAAGTGTCATGTCCCCTTTTTAGTGGGAATTGATAGACTTGATGATTAGCCTATTATGTGACCTTCGTAGGCTGATAGGATGGATAGAGGGTCAGGATGGAGCTTGGCTTGGCTTCGTTTAGAAAAAAAATTCCAGTTGGCTTTCGTTTGAGCTCGATTGGACATATATTAAGGGAGATATTAATATTTGATTGATTTAATCAAATATTAATTATTTAGCCTAATTTTAATTAGAAACCCTAATTCTAATTTAAGAAAACCCTAATTAGGGCAAACACATATTTTTGAGGGTATAAGGGTTTCTCATGGAGGCCATTATTGATTTATGCATTGATTATTGATTTTGATATTGAAGAATTCTTCCGTGAAGACTGAGCCAAGGGTTCCAGGATTCCATTTGCATTGGAGAACGTCCACTCTTCAGTGTGTGTGATTTAGAGGCTATGATATATCAACTAATTTATTGCCAAATTGAGAGATAGCTTCATACAGAAGTTATCACAGAGTTTATAGATTTGGGAGATAAATTCACACAGAAGTTATCACAAGGATTTCAGGTATTTATTTCCTTATGTTTTGATTTAATAAATTATATAGATAGAGATCTTCTGTATTAAAACCATATATCTTCAGATTAGGGGTTAAAACAAATAGGGTGTGCTTTATTGGCGGCTGTACGAAGTCCGTACAGATCCATACTGATTCGCACAGAGACCAACATCGACAGGCAGAGATCCACAGCGACTGACATCGGCCATCCTATCACCGACATTGGTAGGTTAACAACCCCAGTCGACTGATGATGGAAGTATAACCGATGTCAGTGACTGTGTTTTTGACACAGAAAGCTGAGTCATTCCAGATTTAGGGTTTATTTCTAGATTTGCAAAAGCCCAGGGTTTTAAGATAGAATATTTCATATTATTTTATTTATATGATAGAGACTCAATTGTGTAATCATATAGAAGAACAAGTGATAAGATATTTGATTTGCTAGTGAGAGATTATATTGGGGTTGATTTATTTATTTGAAGATATTTTGCAAAATCACAATTTGTTCTTATTTCATACAAAATTTTAGAATAATCAAAAAAGTAATTCAGAGCTTTTGTCTATATATATTCCCTATTTAAAGGGGATATCACAGTGGTATCAGAGCTTTTTCTTAGGAAAAAGGAGCCCCTAAGAAAGGGATATCACAGTGGTATCAGAGCTTTGTTTTGATATCTGAAGGGATATTACAGGCTTTTGTTTTGGTATTCGAAGGGACATTACAGTGGTATCAGAGCCAATTTCCTACCATCCTGTTGGGTAGACCAGAGCCAAATTCCTGCCATCTTGTTGGGTAGATTGGACATTGAATCGGTTGGTAAATTATGGGTACTTCAAGTACTCAAAAATAGTGGGACAAGGATATGAAGAAGTTGAAACAAAGTTTGAATATGTTGGCTGAAACCCAGAGGAGGATGAATGAAATTCTTTCAGACCCTAGATTCGAAGACAAATTAGTACAATATATGGCATCCATTCGTAAAAGGTCCACATCACAAAATAGAAAAAAAGAGAAACAAGAGGTCTCTACAGGGGTTGAGGGCAACCCTACACCAATTATTAGACATGTTGATTTGACTCAAGAGGATATGAGGGTAGCCATGGGGAATGAGTTGTCTATATCATCTTTGCAAAAAGTTTTACTTGAGACTTCTACATTGGAGACCAGCATAGAGCATGCTAATGATATGGATAATAAGAGTATGGATTCTTTGCATGATCATATTTCTCCTTCATCTTCACATCAAGAACATCAAACTTGGATGGATATGGAAAGGACCCAAAATTTATGTGATATGTGGTCACAAAAGGCCAAGGAGGCTATATTAGTACCTGCCAATGCAAGACAACATCTTCAAGCCATAAGAGGAAAGGTCACTCTCTCCAACATGGAGAGATAGAAAGGAGTCAAAGCAGGGTCTTCTTGTGATGACTTATAGTGGGATCTATAGGAGTCACAATTTTAGTCAGAGGAGGTGACCGTGGAGTTGGATCATTTGTGGTCTTCACTAGCCCCAGACCCAGTTCATTTGTATAGTGAGGTGGTTGGTGGTGAGTACGTTCCTGTAGTTGTTGCTAAGGAACATATTATTGGGGCTGACACACATGTGCAGGATTTGGGAGTACCTGGTCTTGATGAGTTTAGGATACCAGTGGAGTCGAGTCTCCAGATTGATTCTTCTCACACAGATGACATTGTGGTACAGTTGATTGTGCCACCTTTATAGAGAGATCAGTTGTGGTGTGTGGGGGAGTATGTTGATGCTTCCTCATATAATTTTTACTACACTGAATCATTCATGGAGTATTTTCTGGATAGTGTAGGTGTTCATTTAGACTCGCATAAGGTGATAGAAGGTGTTCTCATCTGAAGTACTAGTGTTATAAGCAAATTAGGTGGGGAGATTATAGTGATCCTTTCTACTATGCTACCTCACAGGGATTTTGAGGTGGGATTTATTAAGCAAATTGCACAGGGTCCTATCCAGCCTACAGCCACTTGGAGTCAGAGATTATAGCCATCTGTTGATTCCCAGTTTAGTGATGATGAGCCAGTAGTGGAGTTTGGGGGTTCCTATCGGCATTATATGATGGGGTATGCTCATTATTCTTATTTTGATCCAGAGATAGAAGATTTGTTTTCAAACAGGTGTAGATCGACTCCAAGTTCTTACCATCCATTATGGGATGGATTGGCACCATCTTTTGTAGATGGAATTGGTAGTAGCAAGTTACACAGACTGCGGTATCAACACATCCAGGGCAGTTGTGATTTTAGAGATTGGTTGAGTTGCATTCACCAATTTGATTGTGGATTCCTCTTGGTTATATTTGAGAGGATATTGCAGGAACTTGCATTGATTAACAATAGTGTAGAGCATAACTACATTTGGGATCTAGGTGGATTGAGTGGTTCATTATTAAAAGATTGCTTGGGGATAAGCAATTTCTAGAGGGGTGGATTGTCATGTCCCCTTTTTAGTGGACATTGATAGACTTGATGATTAGCCTATTGTGTGACCTTAATAGGCTAATAGGATGGATAAAGGGTCAAGATGGAGCTTGGCTTGGCTTCGTTTAGCAAAATTTTTCCAGTTGGCTTTTGTTTGAGCTCGATCAGACATATATTGAGGGAGATATTAATATTTGATTGATTTAATCAAATATTAATTATTTAGCCTAATTTTAATTAGAAACCCTAATTCTAATTTAAGAAAACCCTAATTAGGGCAAACACATCTTTTTAAGGGTATAAGGGTTTCTCATGGAGGCCATTATTGTTTTATGCATTGATTATTGATTTTGATATTGAAGAATTCTTTCGTGAAGACTAAACCAAGGGTTCCTAGATTCCATTTGCATTGGAGAACGTCCACTCTTCAGTGTGTGTGATTTAAAGGCTGTGAGATATCATCTTATTTATTGACAAATTGAGAGATAGCTTCATATAGAATTTATCACAGAGGTTTACAGATTTAGGAGATAACTTCACACAGAAGTTATCACAAGGATTTCAGGTATTTATTTCCTTATGTTTTGATTTAATAAATTATATAGATAGAGATCTTCTGTATTAGAGCCATATATCTTCAGATCAGGGGTTGAAACAAATAGGGTGTGATTTATTGGCATCGATACAAAGTTTGTATAGATCCGTACCAATTCGCATGGAGATTGACATCGACAGGCAGAGATCTATAGCGATCGACATCGGCCATCCTATCACCAATGTCGACAGGTTAATGACCCCAGTCGACTGATGACAGTAGTATAACTGACGTCGGTGACTGTGTTTTTGACACAGAAAGCTGAGCCATTCTAGATTTAGGGTTTATTTCCAGATTTGCAAAAGGTTTTAAGATAGAATATTTCATATTATTTTATTTGTATGACAGAGACTCAATTGTGTAATTGTCTAGAAGAACAAGTGATAAGATCTTTGATTTTCTATTGAGAGATTATATTGTGATTTATTTATTTATTTGGAAATTATTTTGGCAAAAATTGTATCTTTGTTCAGATCTTTTGTTTTGGTATCAGAAGGGGACATTACACTAAGTGTGGTCTACATCCTATTCCAAGGAAAATCAAGGGTATAATTGGCCAAATAACTAGGATTATTTTGTGTTATTTTATGTTTTATATTTCTTTATATTAATCTTCTACATATTTATGTTAAATGTATGATTTGATCTAGTTTGAAGGTCTATGTGTGTGTGTTTCTATTTTAAGATACTATATGTATTTTGAATTATAGAATTTACCTTCTAAGCATTTATTTCAAAGAACCATTTCAATTTATTAAATACATTAATGTTTGTTTTCCTTTATCAACAAATGTGTTTATTTCTAAGCACCATTTCAATTAAATAATTAGATTAAGGTGTGTTTCCTTTACCAAAAATTGTGTTTAATTTTATTGTTAGTATTTAAATTTTTTATAGAGTGTTTTATTTCCAATTAATTAGATTCATTTAAATTAAATTTTATTAGATTAGAACTTTAAGAATAAATGATACACAAATCCCCCTCTAAATAAAAAATTGTTAGTTATTATTTTTGACACCTTACTACTGACTATTGTTGGACACAGACCCTAGTTTGATATGACATCAACCAAGTTGAGTTGATATAAATGAGAGGATTAATGACCCTCATAATTTTTATCTCTATTACCATGGAATTTATAGATGTAAATATGGTTTAAATATTAAAATTGACAATTGATTAATAAAAACTTCCCATAAATCAAAGAAATAAATGAATAAACAAAGAGATTTAAAGGGAAGATATATTCCAAAGATCCATAAATGAATAAAAAGTACTATTAATTCACAATAAGAAATATCCCTATAATACCTTATATAAAAATAACTTCAAACTCTTGAGGAGGAACCATTTATAGCCTTAATAGAGCATTGGGATCGTTCCCAAAAAAAGGTGCATCTTTGCAAACAAAGAAATTAAGGTTAAAACATAATATAAACCATAGTTTTTAATATCAATCAAGTAGCCTTACATCCATTTATTATTATTCAACACCTATAAAAATAACTCTCTACAAATTTTTTTGGGAAACCATGCGAGAAAATATAGGAAGCAATCTACCAAACAAGGTTGTAAGAGGTAGAGCTCATCTACTAGGTAGAACATTCACCTATCTTATTATTTTGTATCAAGATAAAAATGATAAAATTAATAACATATATCCATACATGTATAATTTTATGGGATTATCTACAAAATTATTTTATCAATTTTCATTTTAATTTAAGGTCTTCTGTCAAACTTATGACTACAAAATTGATAATCACAAACCAAAATTATTCCCATCTACACTTAAAGATTCATCCATGAGATGGTTTATGGGATTAAAAAAAACACATTCACACATGGGATGAAAAGGAAAGTGTATTCTTGGATAAATATCAATACTATTATAGAGTAAGGGATATAAAATAAGAATTCTTCTACATAATATAAAAGGAATATGAGAATATAGAAGACTATTTTGACTATTTCCTCTTCACACATAGAAGATGTGGGTATGAGTTAGAGGAAAATAAAATAAAAATGGTTTTATTAAATTTATTGTATGATGATTCTATGGAATATTTGAAACTAATGAGAAAAGGAGATGAACAAATTTGGTCTCAATGATATGGTTAAACTACATAGGAATTATTCAAGAACAAGGGATAGTGTTAGGAAAATGAAAACAAGAAAGGGCATAAATAATGTATTATATCTCATGGAGGAATTTTTAAATTTAAAAATAGACATTTTGGTCCAATTAAACACCATACTATATGGATTATAATGAAAAGTTAATGTCACTACTGAACCACTAGTTATGTATTGTCCAAAATGTAGACTAATACATGCACTATGAGAATTACCTCTTGATAGGATAAAAATGTGTGGTGTTTATCAAATAATAATAATAATAATAATAATAATAATAATAATAATAATAATAATAATAATAATAATAATAATAATAATAATAATAATAATAATAATAATAATAATAATAATAATAATAATAATAATAATCAATATTTTTATCTCCTACTTGATCTAAAAAAATAACTAAACTAAGATACCTAGAAAACAAAAGAGCTTAATTACATACAAAGATAGGGAAATCAATTTTAACACAATAAAAAAGTAAAATAATTTCATTATAAGATATCCTTCTAACCCATAGATGATTCTATGGGATGGAAAAACACCTCCACAAACATGGATACCACAAAAACTAGGTATACTATAATGGACACCACAACCATGGATGTTCCATCCTCATCAATAATCATGGATGTTCTAATCCAATCAATAACCATGGGTAAACCAATATTGGGTACCCAAACAATATTTTATTTAGAAAATGAGGTATAAACAACAAGTTTTAATACCTCCCCATACTAATAAAACTCCAAAAAATAAACAAGTAACTCATTTGCATCTACCTGCACAACTAGTGTTGAATACCAAAAATGGAATTGTAGCTCTTGTCTATGGGACTGATAAAGAAGGAACCTTAGGGGTTGGTGCCATTAATTTTAATAATGTATAGTTGATATTAGGAATGATAATGAATATCCCATCAATTATTATAAATAAAATCCCAAATAAAAAATTATACCTCTCTATGAGCCAATCATATAAAAACCTAATGAGGAAAAATAAAATCATAAATAAAACAATAAAATTCCTCTAACCATTCCTTATCCAAAGTTATTTTAGGAGGATGGAAACAAAAGTGAATCTACTTTAGTCCAAGAATCAAGAAAACTAAATATTGAAATACCATTTGCTAAAAACCATAAGAGACATTATAAAAATATATAAATTTATCAAAGGATTGTGTATATAAACTCTAGTTAGAATACGGAAATACCATAGAACCATAAAAGTGGATGGTGAACTTATTGATTTACTAATAGGTAAATTAATTCTACCCAAGTTTGGAGACTCTAGAAGTTAATTCATCATTATGAATATAGAAAGGAAAGAAATACCCAATGTATTAGTTTAACTTAGAGCTACCATCAATGTAATGAAAATAGGCACTTTCAAATCATTATAAATTATAGGGGTATAACATACTTATATAATTCTAAAATTGGTAGACCAATCCACTGCCAAACTAAAATCAACCATAAATGACATCTCTATAATAATGGAATCTTGGGAATTCTCTATAGATTTCATGATACTCCATCTTAAGAGTAAAAACCTAGGATACACATTGATCTTAGGGAAACCATTTCTATCTATGATAGTATCTCTTATATACTATAGGTTAGGAGAGATGACCATTTCAAATGGGATAAAAGTAAAACATATTTCCTTGTACCCAATTGCCAAGTTATATCTAGACTCTTCAAATCACTTATGGTTAGATGAACCACAATGAAATAATAATAAATTATCATCATTAACCATGGTATTATTTATAAACCATGTAAATGAGATAGAGGATGAACTAATAAGATGTATTGAGGATCCCAATCTCGCTTGAGAGTCCACCGGTCTAGCTTTAAAGTCCACTAGTCTAGATATGGAGTCAACCAATCTAGATTAAAATTATAATACACCATCTTGTGAATAACATCCAATAAAATTATCATACACTTATAATGAGAGGTACTTTCACACAATATTTAAATAGAGAATTACTAAGTGGGCACAAGATAGTTAGGACACATTTCTAACATCCTTCTAGTGCCTATTATCTAGGATAATTTCAAAAGGTGAGTATTTTTTCAAAGACATAACCACCTTCCATATGATCCTACCACATTTATTCCCTTTATAATATTTTATGAATGAATATAGGTAGTTTAGTTCCATTTATCTCAAAACCAAACAAATAGTTGTCCAACTAGGGAAAATGTTAAGTATAAATAGTTGGTTAAACAATGAGAAAGAAAAAGGTCTTTGATATCTTAATGAAGCATAATTTTTTTTTCATAGTAATATAGTGACATTAAGGGAATTATTAAAGTATATTAACCCATCATATCTCCACATAAAGGACCAAACTAGCTAGACAACCACAAAGGAGAATCAACCCAACATTAAGAGACATGGTTAAGATAGAGATACAAAAATATTATAGGTGGGATTAATTTACCCAAAATTATATAGTCAGTGGGTCTCACCTTTTATGATAATATCAAATAAAAAATAAAAGTGTAGAATATGCATAGATTATAGTGAGCTTTATAAGGCCAACATGAAAGACTATTTATCTTTGCCCTTCATAGACCATATTCTGGATAACTTGGCTGGAAATAAGTATTTCTCCTTCTAAGATGGGTTTAATGGTTATAATTAGATAAGAGTAGCTCTATAAGATCAAGATAAAACAAATTTTACATTTATTTATAGAACATTTACACCTATAGTTTTACCTTGTGGTCTATTTAATTCACCAGCTACCTTTCAAAGATCACTTTTAGTTATTTTTGTAGATTTAACTAATGACTATGTATAAGTTCATATAGTTCAATTATCCTTGAGCCATGAGAAATGTCTAATGATGAATTCAATATTTTTTAGATCAACTTGTATTCCTTGGGTTGAGATTGAAGTCATCTTTAACCTTTTTGTAGCTAAAAATCAAAATGATATCAAAAGTTTTATAGGACATATAGGGTACTATAGATATTTTATAGAGTACTTTAGTAAAATTTAAGCACCTATGTTTTATTTTCTAACTAAGGATGGTGAGTTTTTATGGACTAACAAGTCTCAATAGGATTTTGAGTCAATAAAATAAAAACTAATATATACTCCAATTTTAAGAGGTCATAATTGGGAGTAGGCCTTCTACATACATACATATGACTCTAATAATTCTATGGGTAAGTACTTGGAAAAACATATGAGGAAAGAAAGATGTATGCCATTTCCTATATTATCAAAAATATAACTCTCATTGAAAGAAACTATACTACTACTGAAAAAGAATTATTATCTATCATATATGTGATGAACAATTTCCATCACTACATGACTAGATATATAATCTTTGTTTACACGTGCACCATTCAACCATAAGATACTTAATAATGAATAAAATAGTGGTAGGAGGTAGGATAATTAGATGGATATTCTTATTATATAAGTTTAACATTATAATTATTGATAAGCTAGGTAAATTCAATATGGTTTATAAATTTTTATCAAGATTAAATGTTCTAGGTGAGGACGAACTAGTTGAATACAACTTTCTAGATGAGCAGATGTTCAAAATTTCATCACACTTACCATGTTTCTATGATATGATAAAATACATAGCCTTAGGAAAATTTCATTATGATTTTAATAATAAATAAATAAAACATTCAGTTAAGAATAATTCATACTTTAAATGGTTTAATGGTGTTTTGATTAAATGTGGCCTTGATTCAGTACTTCACATGTGTGTAATATAGGATGGTATCTATGAGATTATAAGAGTTTACCATGATGAACCAAGGGGAGGCCATTATTAATATATAAGGACTAATCATAAGATCATCAAATTTGGATACTAATAAACTTCAATTCACATTAATTTAACAATATATGTATGGTAGTGTTATCCTTGCCAAAGAATGGGAAAACCTACCTAGTCTAATGAAATGCCTCTACATCCTTAAGTGGTTTTAAGACATTTTGAAAAATAGGGGTTAAATTTTGTTGGTAATGTTAATACACCATATAAATGAAATGAGTACCTCATTTTATGCATATATTGTCACTAAATGCAAGAATTCCAAGCTTTATCCTTTGTAATAGAAGAACCAATTTCTAACTTTTTGTATTATAGGACCATACAATGATGAAATACCAAGAGACATGGTATTTGGACAAGACCCTAAAATAATATCCAATATGATTAATTATTTACATATAAATATAAAATTACTCACAATAAATCATCACCATACCATCCAAAAGCTAAGGGTTAAGTTGAGGTCACTAATAGGGAGCTAGAGAACATCTTGATCAAGATAGTCAACATAAAAAAAAGGATTGGGCAAGAAAGTTACCTAAAGTAGTATGGTCTTATAATACCACATGGAAAACCATTATAGGTTTATCACCATATGAGATTGTGTTTGACAAGATTAATTTTCTCTTAATTGAGTTTTAATTACATATCTTGATAATAATAACAAAAGTGGGCATATATTTGGATGAAGCACAAAGAGATTGGATTATTCAGCTCAATGAAATTGATGAGATGAGGCTAAAATATTTACAACAAAATGATATTATATAACATTAGAGGAAATAATGGCATGACACTAACATCAAAGAAATGAAATTCAGTTAAGGAGATTGGGATTTTACTATTTGATTCAAAGTAAGAACATTTCAAAAGAAAACATCGTACTAGTGGTTGTGACCCTATTAAGTGGAAAATATTTTTGACAATGGATTAGTTCAACTTATACGAATTTATGGGATTGAAAGAACAATTTTAGTCAATATAAATAGGCTATTACTTTTCCATAAACCTCTAAACAAAGAGGAGTTCTTTAAGTAAATTTAGTCTTAAGGTGAATTTAGCTACATGGGAGAACCTTGTTCTTCCATTATAGTCAAAAGATGAGATTTGAAGTTTAATGAAGGAAGTTAATGAAACAAAATTAAATAGAAGTCTGCCTCCCAAAAAATTACACACACACACACACACACACACACACACACACACACACACACACACACACACATATATGAAAAAATTAAAAACTAAAATAAAAGGATGAAAAGTTGAAAAGTATAAATGGTAAATTGTCAAGGAACAAGGTAATAAAATCATGCAAATTATAAGTATGTTGTATATGCTCTTTCAACTAACTAATGTTTTTTATTTCACAGGATAGGTGGCAACCTAAGTTGACAAAGTTAGTTCAATTGAGTTGAGGTATATATATATATAATATTAACTTTAAGTTATTAAACTACCATATTCAACCATTTTTTAAATGATACTTTTCCAAAATTAGAATGTACCATAAAATGGGGATCATTAATAAGTCAGTTCCAAAGAGTGAACACACATTTTTCTAAGGAGCATATGACCTATTATTATAAGGAATATTTTTCAAAAAAGAGGTATTATGTAATTGGGATGACATAATAAAAACATCATGAGATAAAACATTTTTGACATAAACCATGATAAGAAATTAAAAGAAAGTCACTTGATAATGATAAAGGTAAAATATCGCATGAGGAAAAGAAAAAATGAAGATTTAATGTGCTTTTAAATATCTACACATAAATAAATGATTTAATTTTACTCCCCAAAGAGGTCATATCTAATGATTACTTTAAGCTTCAAGATATGCTCAAAGCTAAGGGAAATTAATTTCGAGAGTTTTCTTAAGCATTCCATGGTTCTTTTGAATCTTTGTTCATAAAAAGAGACCTCTTATTATGCCTAAAAACTTATTCCACCTTTACAAATATCTCTTCATAGTATTGTTCAAGTGTCATAAACCTCTATAAATAGGGATAAAAGGAATATGGGATAAAGAATAAATCTAAGTTAGAATCTATACATTTGTTACTTGAGGCTAAAGTGGTGGCTGCCTGCTTTGAAGAAGTAGGATGGTTAGATTTTTTGAATAAATTTCAAGGACATGACTATCATTATGCCATCTAATTTATTATCAATATCAAGAGTGATCACACCAAGGTCAAAGGGGTTAAAATTTTGGTGAATAGACGTGTTATTAGTGAGATTTTAAGAATTCTAAGTGGAGGAATTAGGATTATAGGCAAGTCCACCTTAAATGACTTAATTTAAATATTTTATGAATAAGGGGAACCTATTATTGAGATAATTTTCAGCCCTAAATTATTTGTTAATAAATAAAGAGATAGAGTCTACTATAAAACTTAAGTATAACTCCATCTTTGGTGATAAAATATTTTACTTGTAATGGGCAGTATAGCTCTCTCAATTGTGATGCAATGAGAATCCTTACCTCAGATAAGGAATCCATAAACTAGACTAGAGAGTGAATTTCCATAAATTTATAAATGGATCCATTCAAGCCATGATATAATAATATGTGTAGGGAATCACTTCCATCAATCATCATGGTCTTATTCAATGCATTTGCCAACATCATTTCATAAAAACACAATATGGAGAGGTTTCTTGGGAAACATTCCTACAAAATAAGCTAAAAATTAAATATAAGACAAAAATAAGACATATTTATTATTTCCTTACACTAAGGTATAGTTTAAAATAATGAACTTATATTGAATATCCAACTCCAAAGGTAAGGAACGAAAATAAATTAAAAATATTAGTACCTTAACCTAGATGTGAGGAAACCTTAAAACCAACAACTACCCAAGCACCTATATTAGAAATAGATGGTGAAGAAATACCATCCCCATGAGTATCAACACCTAGGGTCCTGAGGAGAATTTTAAGCATGAAGACTTGAATGGAGGAGTACAGGCCAATACATTTTCCAAAGAGAAGAATAAAAAGACTTATATTATATAAGGAGGATGATCAAGAAAGGGAAGCTATGAAGATAATTGGTATATTAAATCAAAGATATCATGTTGAAACTCAAAATATTTAATAAAGATTAATAAAATAGTAAATAAGAGAAAAACCCTCATTCAACATTAAAGAATTGATAATCATAGTAGAATAATTTGAGGAAGTTACAAAATGATTCTATCCATATTATTCATCTTGTTATGATCCACACTTATAATATTCAAAAATAATATAGAATAAATGTATACCAATTCAATACAATAGATATTGGTGGACCAAGATGTCCAAATATTAAATATATGTAGAATACCCTTAAGGTAGGGCAACACCAACAATACCCCTTTAAGAAAAAATAACTCCACAATGTCTCTTCAAGGGGAAAACCTCCAATATCCTCTTAAAATAGAAGACTCAATGATTAATTTATACCTTTACAATGATATTCAACTCATTTATATAGACCCCTAATAGATGGGTAACCTCCTAATCCCAATGTAGGCTGACCATTACCCAATGCACTACTTCCACAAGTTACTCCATTATCCTAATATATTAGACCCATATAACTAACTAAGGGGATGTGTGCCACATGTTAGCATCTCCATAAACCCATACACATTAATATATCATATCCTTAGGTACTTAGCATTACCTCCCTCTTTGACATGTTTTATCCTTGAAACATAGGAAGAAACTAAATAATGAGTGTGCTTCAAATCATTTCACACTTGTCACCAATATTGATCATCTCGCCATACCTATGTGATATTGGTAGGTGATAGATTTCCAAGATTGATGCCAAATACCATTATGCTCCTCTAATTCTATTCATGATTATAATTATACTACTTTGGTGTCCATGCATAATTATTTTACTATTAATTCCACATACCATATTTCACTGTGCTACTCTGATTCCATCCATGACCATAGTAGGTATTCTTCCATGCATAATCAAAGTGATTTACCAATTAATTAATAGACCATTAATTTTATCTGATTCCATACCTAACCATACTAATTCTTCTTTGGCTTCCATGCATATCCACAATGATTAGAAATTTTATTTTCTTTATAGCCAAAATGATTATTATTATGACACTCCCTCAACTGGTTCCATGATTGTTTCCTCTCACAGTGATGTGGGTGTCTAGATACCTCAAATTTTTACACATTATCTTCTACCACTTCCAGTTTGTCTATCTCTATCTCTTGAGTAGATGAAGTGTTCATTTCTAATTTTAGTATGTCTTTATCTAAATCTTCATCATGCTTTTCATCACTTGTTTCAATCTCATCCTCATGATCTTCCTTGCCTTTTATTTGTACCTTTCCCAATATGATATCTTGTAAAGTGACCTTCTTTTTTGTATACCGAAACTTAATGAACTTTTTTTGAAAATTAATATTGGTTGTTCCTAAAGTATATAACCATGGATATCCCAAAACTATATCCATATCATCCATATCCAAAGCATAAAAATTTGAATGAAAAACATATTTTTCCATAATGAGATTCAAATCTTCAAACATAGAAATATTCTTACCATTACTTGAACTTCCTTGATATTCTTTGCTTGAACATGTAAATGCTTGGCCACATTAATGTTGATGAATTTGTAATTAATAGTAGGGTTTATGGACACAATAAACTTATTCTTTTGAATGCATCCATGAAATTTAAAAATTGACTCAAATTTTTTTGGAGCCAAATTATTTGAACCCTTATCATCCAATTCTTCTTCTTCTTCTTTGTTTGCATTTTCTTCTTCATTGTCATTATTTTATTCCACTAATTGTTCCTTTTTAACAACTTTATTCTCTTCTTCATTACTAGAATTATGTTCTTCCTCTTTTGCATCCTCTTTTTATTTTATATCCCAATTATCTAGGAAGATCTATTCCATTTTTTCCCATGAAGAAAACCTTTATACATAGCTCAACTTATCAAACATTTGTAAAAATGTGTATGGAATCAATTCCATTAGGAATCATGATCTTATTCAGTGCATTTGCCAACATCATTTCATGAAAACACCATATGGAGAGGTTTCTTGGGAAGCATTCCTAAAAAATAAGATAAAAATAAAATCCAAGACAAAAATAAAACCTATATATTATTTCCTTACACGAAGGTATAGTTTAAAATAAGGAACTTATATTGAAGATCCAACTCTAAAGGTAAGGAAGGAAAACAAATTGAAAATATGGGTACCCAAACCTATATTCAAGGAAACCTCAGAACCAACAACTACCTAAATACCTATATTGGAAATAGATGGTGAAGAGATACCATCCCCATGAGTAGCAACATCTAGGGTCCTGAGGAGAAGTTCAAGCATGAAGACTTGAAAGGAGGAGTATATGCCAATACATTTTCCAAAGAAATGAATAATAAGAATTACATTGTATAAGGAGGATGATAAACAAAAGGATGCTATGAATATCATTGGTATCTTAAATAAAAGACATCATGTTGAAAATCTAAAGATTGAATAAAGATATATAAAAGAATAAATAAGAGAAAAACACTCATTCAACATTAAAGAATTGATAACCATGGTAGAATAATTTGAGGAAGTTGTAGAATGACTCCATCCATACTATTCATCCTAACCAAAGGATAAAGGAAAAACATCAATCATAGAGACAAATATGACTCACTCCTCTAGGCATGATGAATAGGAATATGTATAGCAAGCTCGAATCCTATCCTAAGCTAAAGCTACTATAAGGCAACAAGTGGAATAAAGTACTTCCCTTATAATGAAGATAAAAGGTAAGGAAGATAGTATATAATATTTTAAAAAATAATTAGAAGAAACTAAGATTCAGTATTTGAATAAAGATAATGAGATTGTATTCTTAAAATAAAAGGTGGTTAAGCCAAAAACCCAAGAAGACCAAGCAATTTAGAAATAGTTGTCTTATCATGACATCAAGACCACTTGAAATAAAAGTTTTCAAGAATTCAAAAGGTTTAAGATACAAAAAAATAAATTGAGGGTAGTTATTGAAGAATAAATAAGAAAAAAAGAAAAATTGAGTCTACCCTCCAATTATCTTGTGAGATGAGGTAGAAACTTTTAGCCTGTAGAAAACTTGCCATAGCCTATATTATTTTTCTCCATGAGTAGTTACTCAGATGGAGATTATAAGGATTCACTATGAAATACCTCATGAATTGGAAGATGAAAACCAATTCATATAAGATTATCAGATTAGTACCCCTGAGAATCAAAATTTATTGTGTTGATTTTATTTATATAGATTTATCTTGGGTTTTATGTCTTCTTTCTTGATCAATCTATTTGTAAGAGAGTCCCAGCTTAGAGATTACACTTCTACTCTATAAAACAAAATTACATGGAGCACAAGAATTGATGAATATTTTTAAAAAGAATGGATTATGGTACTTTGTATGAGAGCTCAATTTCTTGATGAAAATGAGCAAATTATGTTGTTCAAAAACCTTACATACCAACCAATATTTAGGGAACACTATCCATGAGTTATGTCTTAGACTACCATATATTTTAAAGAATATATGTAATTTTTTTTAATGAAACATTTAATTCATGTGATAAAATATGGGATACATTAAATATACCATTAAAACAGAGAGAGAGGTGATTTTTCCCACTAACCTTAGTTTTATAAGATCTAGGGTTATTATTGATATAATTTAGCAATTCAATTAGATGTATGTTCAAGAGTGGATGGGTATGAGATTCAGACGTAAAATCATCCTTATAAATATGTCTCATTAGCATTATGTGTCACATCATTCTATTGAGTAGTTTTAAAAATAGAGAGAACTAGTTTATAGACATAAATGATTTGTCGATGCACTTGATAAAAATTGGACATAATTATGATTTCTTTGATTTCAGCTAAAATTTGGAAAAGAAAGTGTTCAATCATGAGTAGGGAAGGTATTATATTGTAAAAAGAATTAAAATAAGTGCAATGTGATGGAATGATGAGTCCATATAATGGCTCATTATATCCAAGAAATGACCCTATTCATCCTATATTAATCTCCCTCATAATAGATTTGAATGTGTATTTTATAACTCATTTCTAATCTAAAGTAGATAATGAATATTTTTACCTTGATTAGTATGAGTGAGTTAATGTTTATTGTTGTTACCAATAAATTCTAACCATTTGCATGGAAATCCATCAATTTTGTATGTATAGATTACACAAACACACTATGATCGAATATTATGATTTTGGTGAATAAGCAGACCATTAAAGACTAGTGAAGAACACTATGGACTAGATCATACTAGATCCAAAGTATACCACTCTAGATCTAGATTCTAATAGTCTCTATTTGGATCCTATCAGTCGGGCTCCAAAGTCTACTAGTTTGGCTCTAGAGTCTGTCAGTCTAGATCTAGAGTGTGTTAATCTAACTCTGGAGTCACTCAAGCTAGGAATAAAGATATTTTAAGGATGTTTTAGAATTTTTCATTAATTAATACATCATGCATGATTAATAAATAAATTTATATAACCATTTTAATTTAATTCTAAAATCTTGAGGAAACTAACCAAATATAATATTCTTGTTTATAGACATAATATTTTTAGTAATTTTTTTTAAAGGCATCACTATGAATATTGTGGAAGTTGGTTATTGGATAATAAATGACTACTACTAAATATACTTTTATTATTAATAGTTAAATATCTCTACATGTACACCTATGCATCTCTTACACCATTTCATCTCGAAATGTGGAAGGAGGTTATAACTTATTTTCTATTTTGTAATAAATTAGATCTAGTTAGTAATCTTGTTAGAAATTAACTATTTTGGTCAATTACTGTAGAATCATTAGGAAATATAACCAACATATTCAATTTGATTTGTAGGTATACAACCAATAATAAATTTAGAGACATTAAGGTTAAGTAGAGTTGAAGTATTTTTCTAGATTTTAAATATTTTCTCAAGTTAATGAAGATTTGATTTTCCTAAAAGAATAATTGTGATCTACATCCTATTATAAGGAAGAGAAAGGGCCCACTCAACCAAGTAACCATGGTTATTCTATGGTATTTTATGTTTTTATTACTTTTATTAAATATTCTACATATTAATGTTAAATGTATGATTTGATCTAGCCTACAGGTCTGTGTTTTTTTAAGATATTTTTTGTATTTTGAATTCAATCATTTCCCTTTTAAGCATGTATTTCCAAAATCTATTTATATTTAGTAAATAGATTAATTTGTGTTTTAATTTATCATAAAATGTTTTCATTTCTAATTACCATTTCAATTCAATAAGTAGATTAATGTGTGCTTAGTTTACAAACAAGTGTGTTTAATTTTTTTGTTAGTATTTCAATTTTGCATTGTGTTTTCTTTCCAAGTAATAAGGTAGATTTAAATTCAAGTTTATTAGATTAGACCTTTAGGGATAAATTATCCACAATTCTCCCCAAATAAATAATTATTAGTTACTATTTTTTACACCTTACTATTGAATCTCATTGGACATTAACCCTAATTTTATATGACATCAACCAAGTTGAGTTGATCTAAATGAGAAGATTAATGACAATCATTAGTTGGGAGCCAATCAGTAGTTCATTCTTGATCTTACATATATAGTGTATGCATTCAATAACTTAACTAATAATTCAAGTGGCTTAACTTGAGAAGATTATTGTTAGGAGGCATTTAAAGTGGTAAAATTCTTCATTATGTCTCCACATATTCTTATGGAACCCAAGATAAATAATCCCTTGAAACTTTACATTAAGGTGACCGAGGTGTATTTTTCCTACCTTTTGGCCCTAGAGGATGATACTAAAAAATATAGGTCATTTTACTTCATTATCCACACTCTTATGGACTATGTAATATGTTACACACATATGAAGAAAATGAGTGTTTAGCAATTGTGTTCATAACTAAGTGACTGAAACCTTATATAATTAATTAGGAAATGTGAGTCAAAGTAAGATGTCAATCCTTATGAACATTATTGACCCAAAAACGCATCTCATAAAAGGTTGGAAATTTTTTCATGTTATTAATAAATTTTGATCTTACTTACATCAACTAAAAGTCCATTAGAGGACAAACCATTTTTGATTAGTTGGTAGACTCACGCTTGGAGGTCAGTGATCTCATTGATAAAGATTTACTTAATAAATCAATATGTTACTATAATATCATTAATTAATTAATTGACAAAACCCATCTTGAAGGGGCCAACTCTTGATAGAGGCAATGGGATGTATTCATATTATCTCCTCTAAATATGTCATCTTATATGAGGTTCTCTACTACAAAACCTTTGATGACATATTGATGAGATGTATAAACTAAGGGGATTTGGAAAGGGTCCTTTTCCATTGTCACAGTAGGGTTTACTATGCTAATTTTAATAGCCATGTGATTATTTTAAATACACATATAAAGGGATACTTGTAACCCACTCTTGAACATGATGTTGAAATGTTATTAAATGTGAGAAGTGCCAATAATTATATCACAAGATCCACATTCCTCGTCAATATTTTCAACCCATCATTATACCTTAGCTATTTTTCACTTGGGATCTAGCTATGGTAGGTAAGCATTCCCATGTTTATTCACATGGTCACCAATTCATTATCATGATCATCAAATATTTCACTAAGTGGGTGAAAAAAATGCCTTTTACAATTTTTACTAATTCAGTTATTGTAAAACTGATTTTGAGCCAGATCATTTACCAATTCAGAGATCCATAAATGATCATAACTAATAATGGGTCCCCTTTTAAAAACCTTTATGTATGTGAAATATTCAATAAATTTTTCATATCATGTCACATGGCCTCCTTGTATTATCCATATGATAATAGCTAGGATAAATCCACTAATAAGACCTTAAAGTCAATATTGGTTAAGACAATCAAAGATTTTAAATTAGATTAGAATTTTCAACTTTATCTAACACTTTGGGATTATATAAATAACATTAAATTGCCCATGAGGTAAACCCCATATTCCCTCATGCTTGGATCTATAGTGATTTCACCTCTTGAGGTCAAGATACCTAGTCTCCATGTTTATCTCCAAGGCCTCCTTGATCATGAAGAGTACATAAAGGCATGGCTCTCTGAGTTAGAGACTTTAGATGAACATTGACTCGCTGTCATAAATAATAACATTGCCTATACCAATCATATGGGTAAACACTAAAAAAACATCCATGAGATCAATATATGCATGAGAACTTGTCCTTAGGATTGGCAAAAACATTGAAAATAATAATGGAGAAGGTCAAAATTTTAGACCTAACTATTTAGGCCCTTACCTAGTAATGAGGGTTTCAATAATGAAGCATATAATTTATGCAATTTAGAGGGTAAGGAGTTTGGGGAATCCATGAATTATTTTTACCTTAAACTTTTCTATATTTTGTTCTCATTTATAAAATTTCCCTCATTGCATTGTATTTTCATAGTCTGTGTGTTCATCTACATATCATATGTTGTGTTAGTTGATTAATTTATTATTATTTCAGATAGTATGAACATGGCATATCATTTCATCTTCACATTACACTCTTATCATATATAAAAAATCTTTCAAAATCATAATTACATTAGTCCTTGTTTTAGTTATTACAAGTAGAGTACACCTATTTTCCCTATATCTTCTTGTAAAACTTAAATGCTAACCTATTTCCTAGTGTAGACACCTAATTTTGGCCATCGATAACCCTCCAATTAGGCTTTTGACTAATTTCCACCCAAAATGCACAATTTGGCCTAAAAACACTAAAACATGCTAAATGATGTGAAATTGACATATTCAAGTGCTGATTTTGGCTAAGGCATCCCTAAATAGGGCAATGCAATTTATGGACCAACTAAATTTGATCAGATCATTTTATGTTAAAATGCCAATTTTGCACCTAGGTGCTCTGAATTGCTATTTCTTATCAAATATATAGCATAAAATATGTGCCTTTGTTATTTTCTCTTGGTAACATCCTAAATGGGAATACGGTTCCAATGCATCTGACATTACCTTCCAATTCTAATCCAATCAAATTTTAGACCAATAACAAGGCATTCTAATCAATTTGAGTAATTTGTGCACAAAGTGCTTAATCATGCTTATGAGATAATTAACCCAAATAAAGGCATAATTAATAATTCCATGGAAACTTGTTGAATAATTATTTTTATAAATGAATATTGAATATCTACATCATCAAGTGACCTCATTTCTTGGGAAGACATCCTTAGGTCATAAATGCCATAAATATCAAGATCCGTGCCTCCCATGCCTCATTAAATCCCTCCATGCCTCTTGATTGCTCCTTTATCCCAAATATTGATGATTCTATTTATCATTTTTAATTGCATAATTGGATTAATCCTTAGCCACACATCTCAATCTTGAGATGGATAGTTTAGGTTGACTCTAATCAATCTCAAAAATCTATAAATAGAGAGGCCATGAACATCATTTTGAAGCTATTTTTGGTGCAAAGTTATAATGCAAAAATATCTTCAAGAAGTCATTGGAATCAGTCTTACCATACCAAATTGATTCCAAGCCAAGCCAAGCTAAGACATAAGCCAAAGGTGACAAGGAGAGATGGAGTTAGCCAATATTCCATTGCCAAGGACTTCATGAGCATAAAACTAAGCAAGCCACTAATACAAAGGCATTTGGAGCATCCAAGGAAGGTGAAGGAATTATTTTGTTTTATTCCTTAATTTTTAGTTGTGTTTGTCATTTGTTTTTGTTAACTAAGCTCTCCCTAGTGTCTAGGCCTAGAGATGTTATGTTATTAGTGTGTTTCTTTCATTTTGAAACTAACACCATACTAACCATCCTCTCTTGATTCAAATTCATAGATTCACATAAGGCATGCCCAGTGGGACTAGATGCATCTCACACCTAAATAAGATCATTTTTTAACTTTAAAATATTTATTTAGACTCTTAAAACTCTTAAAATTTGATTTTCTAACTTTATTTTGCCATTTTTATTTGCCACAGTTTTACACAATAACTGACATCATCAAGTAAGACCAACATCGATTGCATAACTTAACCAAGGTTAGTTAGCAAAAGTGACATTGATTTTATACTTGTCATCGGTCACATTAGTATAACTAATGTTAGTTATATAATTGGCATCAGTTAGATAACTGACATCAGTTAAAAAATGTAATCATCGTGAGTTATATAAATCGACATTGATCACTATGTTTTTCTTAAAATATAGACCTAAGAGTTCTTTTTCTAAAGTTTATTATTTCAAACCAAAAATATCTTCAAAGATAAAGGACATGATGACATTTTTTCTACAAGACCAAGCTTGACATTTGCTAAAAACATATTTTAAATCACCTTTTGCATGTTTAAAAATCAATTAGGAACTTTTTTTTGGTGTTTAATGAAAAAGCTAGATAATTAGATGAATGTTTTCAAAGTTAAAAATCTTAAGACCAAGGGGTAAAATGAACACTACCAAATCTTTCATTTGGGCTTAAAATTGAACACACTTTTCAATTTTTATTTTCAATAGTTGTTTAATTAGATTTTGTTTGGAAAAAAGAGGAATGTTGTGTGTATGCTCTTCTAGTTATCCCCATTTAGGGAACCCTTGGAGTCAAAAGTACCATTCCTATTGTAAATATCCTAGTTCAAGGCTTATAAAGGATGACATATAAATCACTCCCCAAAAACTTTTCAAAGTTTGGGTGACCTTGAATATGACCCTAAAGTCTTTCTACTTTCATGCTTTCTTTATTTTTATGCAAACTTGGCTTATGAGGGGGACTTCATCACCTATCATGAGTTATTTAGGGCTTTGACCCAAGGTTTTACCTCTCAGCATTAACTTCATTTGGATCCTAATTGGAGTTTCACATAGGACATAGTGGCACTATGGACATTTTACTACATTGAGTAAACAACAAGGTATAATGGTTGTAAAAAGGACTAGACCTTTTTGAAACAAGCCAAGTGATACAGACCCAAAATCCATGATTTTCTTTTGCATTGTTTAGCATGAAAGTCATTGTGTAATTGATTCCCCTAGATCATCATAAACTTATTAGATTTTAGACAAATCCTCACTTGCTGTGAAAGTATTGTTGGTGTAAGGTGCACCTCAAGGTTCATGTCATAGTACTATCATTTAAGAGAAGGGGGGGTGTAAAAACCCCACTATATAATGCACATTTACTTTTGGATGAACACTTAAAATCCTCTCAAATGATGTATATTGATTGATTCCAATAATACTAAGCAACCTTGTCAGTTTAGGATCTAAGAGCAATTAATTACTTGGTCTTATCCTAAATTAAGGTCTTGTTTGAAGTCAAAACTTGGTGTAAACAAATAATCCAAACCAAATACTTAGTCCTAATTTTCCTCTTAAACAAATAAGTGTTATGCTACCCACATGAGATCATCAATTTGCCTTGTTTAAAGTTCATCAAAATCTTGAGAGTCATATCATATACTTTGGCATAGTTATGCTACCCAATTGAGTCTAGACCTTTACCAAGGTTGTTTAAGTCTTTCACTTATAATATAAATTTGAAATTATGCCTTTATAAGTTCATATGGTTGATGTGTTAAGGGGATTCACCATTTACACTAAACTTGAGGGAACTTAGGTTTAATTTCTAATTTGGGTTGAAGACCATTTTAGACTCATAATCATTATCATCACTTGATAGACTTAAGCCATTTTATGCTAAAGACTTGCACTTTAAGTCTATACACCACAAAATTTTGAGATAATAAATGTAGTGTTATGCTATCAAAATCATGAGAAAATGTCTTTACCTTAGAGATTTTTTGAAACAAACTTTTTTATCACACATTTTGGGTAGTATAGCATCATTACGCTGCCCAAAGCATTTTGAATATTAATTCATAGACCCTCTTGCATAGAGTTCAAAATTTTTCTTACATTTTTAGACCAATCCAAGTGTACTTTTGTGATATTTTGTCTAATATAGTTATACCACTCACTTTTGTCTAGCTTTTTTGTCAAATGAATCAAGTTTTATATCATTTTTTGTGAGAAAATAAACTATTTCTAAAGTTCCTTTTGTTTCATACCTTATACCTAGTTAATCAAGTTAATGTCTAAGAATCAAATGCCTAGTGTTAATTATAAGTGTTTCAAATCTATTAGATTAAAAATTTCATCTATTTCAAAATTGAGATTTTGACGCCATTTGGCCAAGAGTCCTAGTGCATGCCTTTTTTGAGCCTAGATTTTGACACCGTATTTGGACAAAAGACCTAGCAACTTTTAAATTCCTAGATTAGGCTGATTTGAAACAATTCAACCTTAGATTTTAGCATTTTTATTTTAGCTCCATTTACTTACTTATCTTTTTGTGAACAGTGAAATGTTAGATACTTCACATTATCTTATTTCCTCACAAATCTTTGCATAAACTTTTTGATCCTTTTGATGAATTTAGACCAAGTTAGAACATCATCTATTTTAGACATTATCATTTTTAGAGTTTGTATAACTCTTTGACCTTTTATCATAAAACATTAACTATGGATCCCAACATGTATTACTACACTCGTAGTGGACTCATTTACAATCTAGTGATTATTAATGTAGTTGTGTAGGAGGAAATGGTGCAAGACTCCTATGCAAATAATATCATTTATGAGATGGATTATTATCCCTCTTATAATACTCAATCAGGGGCACAAAGCCAAGATCCATTGGATAATTATCTAGTTAACACACCACCTTATTCAAAACAAGACCAAGAACAAACCACACAATACCTAGCTATAATACCCATAGTGGATGGGCCAATTTTTTAATAGTCATATTCTACTAATATGGCTTTCATGTATGATCAATTTTTTTAGAGACATTTGTTAGAGAACAAAGGTGATATTTTGGTTAGAGCCATAGAGGTAGGGGCCAAATTTCCAATAGAATTTCCCCATGAAAATTTATTGAGTTTGGTAACAGTACCCCATAATATCATTTATGATCAACAAGCTTCTTCTAGCAATCCTATGGATCTAGTCCAAACAATGTACCAAGATCTTAATATATCTAATCGAGGAAAAAAATTCATGGAAGATCACTTTAACCTAATCCAGACAACATATAAAACCTACCTAAATATAGCACATGACTTTAATTAGATTAACATGGTGAGTAAGCCTCTCATTGACCTATTTCCTTCAACATGAGTGTTGATAGAGTTAACTAGATAAGAGAATTCAAATTTTGACCCATTCATACAATCCATTTTGATACATAACTTGATGCATATGCCCTTTATTGAAGAAATGTCTTTAGCCTCTACATATAATAGTGAGACAAATATAGTGGATAATATGAAAACAACATTTAATCCTAATCAAAGAGGTACCGACACATAAATAGTTATCCAACAATGTGTGCCTATAGTTAATCCCATGAGTAGATCATCATACCAAGGAATAGGAGTTTCTACACCCCAACCTCAATTGGATACTTCCTCAAGTGTACAACCTATGGGATTAGGTAATCAAATAATGGCTAATGTCACACCTCAATGATAGAATATGATGAACCCTACTCCTTCTCAATAGGTAACGAGTAGTATTCCACAACAATAGGCACAATCTAGTGTATCAATGCAATAGAGGATAAATACATTATCACCTCAATCAGGGGAAACTAATGTTCTACCTCACTAGGTAATGATTAACATACCTCTTTAGTCATAGACTAATATGCCAATTCAAAACCAAGTAATGACTAGTCAACAATGTTTAAATATTGGTCAGTGATGGATGCCAAATCTATAACTTGTTTTTACTTCCTCACAGGGATTCATGCAATAAGGAGGTCCCCATGTTTCTCAAGTACATACTAGACAATAATTGGTTTAAAATGTGCTGCAAATTCAAAGATAGGGTCTTAGACCACTAGTTCCCACTCAATAGCAAGGTTTGATTAGTCAGTAGCATGTCCCTTTTCAACTGTAGTAGGCATAATATAGTTATATCCCTTTGTCTTAACCACAAAATCCTCCAATTCAAACCTTTATCACCAACACAAACCAAAATATTTCACAACCAACTGTGAAATTTCAAGTACACCTAATCCATGTATGTGTATTCCTAGTCCATTCCCTTACCAAACCAATGTATCTCAATAGAATATCCAATATCCATCATACCCTAGTCAAAGTGTCCCATTTGTGACCTCCCAAACATCTATCCAAACCAATATTCTCTCTCAAACCAATGTTCCTTCTAGTTTCCTATCCCAAGAATTAAAATAGATGAAGGATACAATTGATACTATTTAGTAGGGAAATAGTCTAAAAATTTCAAATTGGATGATGTGTATTCCTACCCATTTAACATGGAGTATTTGTAGATACCATTTCCTCCAAGATAAAAACCACCAAAATTCAACAAATACAAAGGGAAAGGTGACCCTAAGGCTCATGTGACCAAATTATTTGTCACATGTCAACCAGTGGCATATAGAGACATATATCTTTTAATGTTGTTCCTAAGGAGCTTGGTTGGATAAGCCTTGGAGTGGTTTTTAAAGCTTCCCAAAAATTTAGTAATAGATTTTGATATTTCTAATAAGTTTGTGTAGAAATTTTCCTATAATCTCAAGCATGAGATCTCATTACTAGACTTAATGCAAGCAAAGAAAAAAGTTAGTGAGAATTTTGCAAGTTATTTATAGTGATGGAGAGACTTTGCAATCTATTTCACCCACAATTTGTTAGATAAACAATTTGCCAAAGTGTTTACTAAAAATTTTCATAGTGAGATAGCTTATCATTTGGAGCAAAATTGTGCACATACTTTTAATAAAATCATTGACAAAGGCTTGTTGATTGAGAGAGTGCTCATCAATAAAGGAGTTATCAAGCTTAATTCAACTAATCAAAATTAAGGTATTGATCAAGGAAATGACCAAAATCACATTCAAGTGCCAACATCATAACCAACATAGGCCAATAACCAAGAAAGGCTGAAGTAATTCAACCATAATAAGAATGTTGTGGGAAATGGAGTAACTGAATCCCATCATGTCCAAATGGTGGAAATGTCATCTGCACCATCTTTTCAACTTACTCCTACTCAACAACCTCTCCAACCAATGTTTCAATCACAATAACCAAGACTTATACAATAAATACAATAGTTTTTACCACTACAAACCCATCCACATAGGAGAACCATGCCTACACATCATGTCTTTAGTGACCTAAGAGAACCTATTAAGTCTATATTTCACAAGCTTGCTATCTCTAATCTAATTAGTCAGCATATACCAAAACATTATCTATAAATCATTCCTTATATTTATTGGTATCATGAAAATGAATTCTATGATTATCATTAAGTCAATGGGCATAATCTACGAAGATGTGTCCAAATTAGGCATTTAATTAAGAATATGTTAGATAATATGGAAATAAAATTGGATAATGGTGCTTCCACTTCCAATCAAACTCTTAGGATTTATCAAAACCCCCTTTTTTGACATAACAATTAGCAATAGCAAAATAATCAATGACAACAATGACGACCAGTGTAGTAGTAAAATTAACATCAAAGGTTGAACCATTAGAATCAACAAAATCAGTAATAGAACCCACAATAACAAAATAATAGATAAAACCAAGGTCAAAATGGTAACAACCAACAAACCTACCATGTAGTTACACATGACTACAATAGGATTTTAGGTTATATTGTATGGGGTAGCGTTAATACCATCTCCATTAATCCTAGACCAAGCACTAATCAACCTAGACCATTTCTAAATAACAACATGCAATAAAATTATATAGATAATCCTTCTTCGACTTGGGATTGCATATAGGCAAACCAAAAAACTAGGACTTCCCATTTTTCACCTTATATTGACAACTCATCCTTGCCATATGACCACATGCGAGTGCACCAGTAACCAAGACTTGTCCTATTTGGTCCCACACCATTCCTAACATTTATTAGTAATAATGGTCCAGTATTTAATCTTGATTATGTAATCATAACTCAGA
This sequence comes from Torreya grandis, assembly GCA_037957365.1. Lineage (NCBI taxonomy): Eukaryota > Viridiplantae > Streptophyta > Pinopsida > Cupressales > Taxaceae > Torreya > Torreya grandis. Next base: position 2,798,563 of record JARHVA010000269.1, read on the forward strand.
GGTCAAAGATTACTATCCTAGGTCCATAACCATCCACCACTATGCCTATCATCCAACTAACCATTCATCCTTAGAATAAACCATTCATTACCGACGAAGACAAGAAGTTTGATATTGTGGAACAATTATAGAAGACATCAGCACAAATTTCTATTTTAGATTTGTTACAAACACCAATAATCCACAAGAACATATTGAATGAGTTTTTGACCTAATCCAATATTGATAGTGATATATCCCCTGATAAATTTCAAACTTTGGTTGGACATCTAGATCTAACCGAACAAATCACATTCAACCAAAGTGATCTATCTTCTCTTGGATCACTCCATAATAACCCATTATATATAATTTTATATAAGATGGCATAAAATGAAACATGTCCTTATAGACAATGGATCTGGCCTCAACATAGTGTCTCTAAAGCTCATCAAGCTTCTTGGGTACATAATTGTAGATCTTCAGCTATAAACAATAACCATCAAAGCTTATGATAATCAAGAAAGAGAATCACAAGGCACCATTAGTTTTCTAGTTATCATTGTGCCTTTGACCTATGATACACTTTGCCATGTACATGATCTTGAGTTATCATATAATATGCTTCTAGGTAGGCCTTGGGTACATGAGATTCATGCAATCCTATCAATGCTGCACTAATATATCAAGTTTCCCCACTCAGGGATGGAAGTGAATATTCTAGGAGATTTACACCCATATGAACACTACAAACATCTCAAGGCCAAATTTCAAAGCTAAAATTACTAGTATGACATGAATCTAAGTTTTAACCAAGATAAAGGAAAGGCTATACTTATTGATCCTTCACTAGATAATTACATAGATCTTAATACCTTAGATTCCCTTTCCCATATGTTACCTCCTAAATATTCTAATCATTTCACCATTTTAGATAATGGATCAGGAGAATATTTGACCCATGATACATTTCATATTGCCAATCTTCCTTAAAATTTGAAAACCTTTCAGTGACCTAAATTCACCCCACATATGAATTGGTAAAAAATAAAAAAGATAAGAGACCTATCACATTTATATCAACATCTAGCCTAGGACCTAGACCTCTTGAAGGGGATGAATCATGGTTATACAATGAAAACCAAGCTGATTTTTATAAAAATTCAAAGTATCCTATTCCCAATAGGATCATGGAGCATCACAATTATAAAGGAAGAGGCCTCAGACTAAATCAAAAAAGAACTATCAAGCCAATTTCCATGACTAAGTATGAAAGACCTTATGGACTTGGCTTTAAACTGCATGGGGGTGATCCCACATATCTTACTCAAACTCCATCATGAGTGACTAATGATGATGATGTCGCCAATGAATCAAGATCTAATCATGGCCTTACCTTTGATAATATATCTAAAACTAACATGTTTGATAACAATGTCATTTGTACCCTTACCCTAACCATTCATTGCAACCCATTACCATTATATTATTCCCAACTAATAGATTAGGACCAATAAGAATCTAGTATACCAATTGATGATTTCTATAATGATGAGGCATTCTATGGATTTTTAGGCCTTAGAGATAATGCTTCTTTAAGAGATCACAAATCAAGATTCTCAATCACATTAGATCCTACAGCCTATTTTGGAGAGTGAGTGAACACCCTTAGCTAAAAACAAATATGTAAAACATTGAGGTCCCAAAGTGAAAACCTCTTTAAGGTGATTTTTAACTAGGGAAAAAGTAAATATAAAGGCTAGTCTAGTGGTGAAAACCTATTTTAGGTGCCATTAGATGAGGGTGTTACTTCTTCTTCAACTTTAGACTAGGAGATCACCAATGATGAACTTGCCTATGGATATGAGTTCAGCTTTGAGAAACAATAGGTATTTGATCAAATTCTTCAAAAGTTTTTAACTATTTTTATCAAATGGCTAGATCTCCCATTAGAGGACTCAGATTCATCATGCCTAGGATAATTTGAAGAGTAAGTCCTAATGGAGGACCCTGACATAATTCAAAAATTTAAGTCATTGCTTACTATCTTATAAAATGGTTTAACCCTTCTAGTCAAAGATACAATAGAGGTAAATATCATGACTCCATCAAAGATGAAATGTATAAAATTAGGGGTGTCCCTCATTGAAGAGGAATGTGACATCTTTATATCTCTATTGAGAGAATTTTTAGATATCTTTGTATGGGCCTATTTTGACATGCCAAGTTTAGACCTTGCCATGGTTCTATACCACCTTGTGTTTAATTTTGATGCCAAACTAGTGAAATAAAAGTTACCTAAGATGCATCCTCAAATTTTTGTATTGGTAAAGAAATAGTTATAAAAAATATTAGAATTAGTATGCATCTGATCCATTGACTACTCAAAATGGATCTCTAATGTGGTACTTGTTAGTAAAAATCCTGAAGGGATCAAAATTTGTACTAATTTTTGAGACATCAACAAATCTTGTCCTAAAGATGATTTTCCTTTGCCTAATATTGACATGATAATTGACTCCATGGTAGTTTATAAAATTCTTTCACTCATGGATGGATTTTTAGGATACAACCAGATTAGAATAGTATTAGAAGACCAACATAAAATAATGTTCACCACTCTATGGGGAACATTTTGTTATCATGTAATGCCATTTGGACTTAAGAATGCTAGAGCTACATATTAAAGGGCCATGGCTATCATATTCTAAGGTATGATGCATGATATTGTTGAAGACTATGTCAATGACATATTAGGAAAATCCAAAACTAGGGCTGACCATCTAGTAGTGCTACCTAAGATATTTGAAAGATTACGATAGTATAAATTTAGACTCAATCAAAATAAATTTGTGTTTAGTGTAACTTCAAGAAAATTACTTGGCTTCATCATGTCTCATAGACATATTGAAGTTGATCTGGCTAAATTCCATTCTATAATCAAGATGCCACCACCAGCCAATTTAAAGCAACTCCATAGTTTGCAAGGTAAGATCCAGTCAATCTGATTCTTCATCTCTTAGTTAGCAGATAAGTGCCATTCATTTACACACCTTTTGAAGAAGGAGTTGCATTTCATTGGGATGATCACTACCAAATAAATTTTGAAAAACTCAAAGACTATCTTGTTAATCCACCTATTTTATAAGCCATTCTTGTTATACCTATTAGCTACTGACCATGCTCTAGGGGCACTCTTGGCTCAACATGATGACAATGAAAAAGATCATGTTGTATACAACCTAAGCCATACCTTGGTTACATATGAACATAACTATGCACTTATTGAAAAAGCTTATCTGTCCATGGTCTTCATAGCTTAGAAATTGCACCATTACATGTTGAATAATAAGACCATGCTCATTTAAAAAGTAGATCCACTCAAGTATCTACTATCTAAAACAACTTTGAAAGGTAGAATGGATATATGGATCATGCTTCTAAGTGAGTTTGACATAGATTATGTCACTCAGAAGGCAATCAAGGGACAAGTTCTTATAGATCCACTTATTGAAGCACCTCTCATAGACACACAACCACTCACATTTCAATTTTTTGATGAATCAATAATGACCATCATTGACACACACCTTGAGGAACAGCCCTAGAAGCTATATTTTGATTGTTCATTTACTGTAAATGGATCAGGGGCAGGCCTCTTGTTTATTACACCATGGGGGGATCTAATCCATAAATCATTTAAAATCAGTTTTCCTTGTACCAACAACATGGCCAAGTATGAATCACTTATTGTAGGAATTTGAAAAGTAGTGCATTAGAATATATCTCATCTCTAAGTTTATAATGATTCCCAATTAATCATCAATTAGGTCATAAATCATTTTTAAACCAAAGATGAAAATTTGGTTTGATATAAAGCCATGGTTGACACTCTTAAGCAACAAATTGCCAATATTTAGTTTGACCACATAGCAAGGGATAATAATAGAACTATAGATGCCATGACTACTATTGGCTCTCTAATTTGACAAATAGATAAAGATAGATAGTATCAGTTCTTCATTGATAATTTATCAGTACTAGCTCATGAAATTTCAACTATCACCATGATTTGTGATATTATAGGTCTTAATTCTATCTGGTACTCATAACTTTACAACTACCTTCATGACAAAGTCCTACCACCTAGCCTATCTCAAAAACAAACCAAAGCCTTTATTCATCAGTTTACTTATTATGATATACTTAGGTCCACCCTTTACCATCATAATTTTTATGGAACTCTACTTCATTGTTTAACTTCGATAGAGTCTACATGAGCATTAAGATAAGTTCATGAATGAGTATGTGTTACTCATTCTAGCGGGGTAGTCCTATCCAAAAAAATATTATGTATTGGACATTATTGGCCCATAATGGATGCAAATGACATTACATATGTAAAAAAGTGTGACAAATGTCAATGGCATGCTAATTTGATTCATGCCCCAGTAAAAACTTTGAAACTAATGTTGACACCATGGCCATTTTATACATGGGGACTTGATCTCATTAGGAATATTAACCCCACTTCATCTGATAGCCATAAACATATCCTTATCACCACTTAGTATTTCACTAAGTGGGTTGAAGCTATATCCCTCACTTATGTGACTAGAAATCAAATTTCTAAATTCATTTTTAACCATCTCATTTGCCACTACAGTATCCCCTCTAACATTATATCTGATAATGGAGGATCATTTAAAAATAAGGATGTAGAATAGCTATGTAATGAATATAACATCACACAACAATTTTTTAAAGCATATTACCCTTAAGGTAATGGCCAAGTTGAGCCATCCAACAAAACCACTACCAATATTCTTACAAAAATTGTTAATGATGTTGTTCATGATTGGCAATTGTAGATATTCCTTTTCCTTTGGGCATACCATACCAATCATTTTACCCCCACAAGAGCCACTCCATACTCACTTTTTATGGTACTGAATCCATCCTTCCCATTGAGGTTGAATTACCTTCACTATGCATCTCTTTCAAGCATGTTCTAGATGATCATGACTATCGAGTAGCCTGCCTATACGAGCTAGACCTACTTAATGAGAAATGCATAACTACACTTATAAATCTTCAAGCGTATCAAAATTGACTCAAAGGCCACTATAATAGACATGTTAAGTATATAAAATTTGAACTTGGTGATCTTGTTCTTAAAGAAAACCAAAAGAATACCATGGTTGAGAAGAAACATAAAGGGAAATTCAAACCAAACTAGATAGGGCCTTTCATCATTACTACAAATTATGGATTAGGAGCATAAAGGCTTGCCGCAGTAGATGGAGATGAACTTCCAAAGCCAATGAATATTATTCATCTCAAATGATACCATATTTGAATGCTAAGGTGTATTATCTATAAGGACCATTTCAGTTATGCCATTTTATCACTATTATTCTTTGTATAAATACCATCCTTATTCATCCTCTTCATCATATCCACTTTTTGCTTCTGACCTATTCGCCTAGTGTTTTATAAAGCCTAACCTATTTGACCTTAGTTTTCTCCATTCATTATGTAGTTTTAGCATCAAGGTATCTAATCAATTTCATCAGTTGGTTCAAGTACTTCAGATAAAGATCATATTTTGGGATAGTCTGATAGAATTTTTAGTAGTTGCATCCTTCATCTACTTTTCCTTTCTTACCACCGATCTCACTACTAATTATAACCACCTTTGAGAAAATTAGTACCATTGATCTATGCCATTGTGTCCTAGTTATAACCACATATGGGCAAATTAGGGGCAACATTAATCCTTGACATAAGAACTTTCCACTTCCTATGTCATACTATGCCTTTTTACCAACTATCCCTATTTTATTTGAATTGACTCCTACACTAGTCAAATTCTTATGCTATAAGGGTGGAACTACAGTGACTTGAGGTCCTACTCTAGGACTATGTAGGCAGTAGTCTATACTTATTGAGGTTAGCTCAGTCACCCTATGACATGCTCTCACCATTTTGTGAGCAACCTTAAGTTTGAACACTCTCACCATTTTATGAGCTTGAACCATTTAGTGTCTTATCATTCTTGATTGAGTTGAGATACTCCAAAATAATTCCAAAAATCATTAGAAAAGAATAAAAACATTGACCACTTCTTTGCCTTAAGGATTCTAGGAACCCTTACTAAGTTACAAGAAAATCACTTGTCATTTAGTTTCCCCATCCTTTTTTGCATTTTTCTCTCATGCACTTGCCATTTTTCAAGACCATTCCTATTCTTCTCCCACATCCATTCTATTTGTTTTCATCATTTATCACATTCTTCCCATTCCTTGGGAGAACTACATTTGACCTAATTTTTTTTATTAGATATTACATTCATGGAACTATGTAGGTAGCGTTTACTTGCCTAGTGCATATGGAGATAGCTCAGCCACCCCTTTCCTTTTCTTCTATTCCCCCATTTTTTTCCATTGTTAAGTTGTCACCTTTTTTCTAAGGGTAATGTTCATAGGATATCTATTATATTATTTGTTTGTACTTATTTATTTTTTTATCTACCTATTTACTTACTTTCAACATTGTTACCTTGATTCAATTTATGTATGTTCATTGGGTGATTCCTTACCCACACTTATATTTGAATCCATCTATTTTCATATGTTTACATTGTCATCATGGTTTCTATCATTAGTACATTATTTTCTATTGAGTATTAGATTATGAAAGTCAATCCTTATATATATTTTAGCTAGGTCCTCATAATGTTATACCATGATTCCTACCGACACATTCTACAACAAACCTTATCTTCAATAAGTCTACTCAATAATGGTGGTATCTCTTTAGCACCAACATCCTGATTCCATCCTAATCATATCCAAAATAGAGTAATTAAACACAAAATAATTCCATTATTAATTTGGATGAGCATCTCCCTACTAGTAGGTTTTTCTAATTCATCATTACTCTTTGTGTTAAGTTATCATCATCCTCAGCCAAGTTTATCATGTTTTCCATAATCGGGGTCCAATGATTATAACCACCTATGGGCAAATCATTGTACACCATCCCACCTACATTTTTTAATGATTATAACCACCTTCAGGAAAATCATTATGTTTTCACCACTTTACTTTTTCTACCCATACATGGGTATGTTATTATCTTATTATTTGTCCTAACTAGGGAAGCTCCATCTTCTTAATGATTATAACCACCTTTGATCAAATCATTGTGTTATCATACCATGTTATCACTATCAAGTTATAATGCTTATAAATACCTTTGGGAAAACTATTATACACCATCCCACTTGTATTCTCAATGATTTTGACTACTTTTTCAGTATCATTGTGTTTTCACCCCATCATCTTTCCTTTCTTTCATCCCCTTGTTTCACTTCTTTCTTTTCAAAGGACTATTTGTTGACCTACTTGTGCCACCTACTCCCTCGATGGGGCATCATATAGTTAGTTTATCATCATTATAGTTTTAAGCATATAATACCTTTTAATTATTTGAGAAGACTTTACCATTCTTATAGCTTACAAAACTTTCCCAAATAGGAGAAAACTATAGACACCTAAATCTAGCCACCAATAACCTCCAATCAAGATTTTGACCAATTTCTACCTAAAATGCACAACTTGGCCTAAAAATATTGAAATATGCTATATGATATGAAAGTGACATATTCAAGTGCTAATTTTGGCTAGGGTATCCCTAAATAGGGTAATGTAATTTATGGACCAGCTAACTTTGATCAAATCATTTCGAGTCAAAATGCTAATTATGTACCTAGGAGCTCTAGATTGCTCTTTCCTATCAAATCTCTGGCATGAGACATGTGCCTTTTTAATTTTATATTGGTAACATCATAAATGGGAATACACTTCCAATTCATCTGAAATTGCCTTGTAATTCCAATCCAGTCAAATTTTAGATCAATAATAAGGCATTATGATTAATTTGAGTAATTTGTTCACAAAGTGCTTAATCATACTTAAGATATAATTAAACCAAATAAAATAATAATTAATAATTCCATGGAAACTTGTTGAATAATTGTTTTTAGAAATGAATATTGAATATCTACATCATCAGGTGACCTCATTTCTTGGGAAGACACTCCTAGGCCATAAATGCCACAAATATCAGGATTCATGCCTCCCATGCCTCATCAAAGCCCTCCATGACTCTTAATTTCTCCTCTATCCCAAATATTGATGAGCCTATTTATAAATTTTAATTACATAATTATATTAATCCTTAGCCACAATCTCAATCTTGAGATGAGCAGTTCAGGTTGATTCTAATCAATCTCAAAAATCTATAAATAAAGAGGCCATGAACGTCATTTTCAAGCTATTTTTGGTGCAAAGTTATAATGTACAAATATCTTCAAGAAAGCATTACAATTAGTGTTACCATGCCAAATTGATTTAAAGCCAAGCCAAGCCAAGCCAAGTAATAAACCAAAGGTGCCAAGGAGAGATGGAGGTAGCCAAGCCTCCATTGCCAAGAACTTTATGAGCACAAAACTGAGTAAGCCACTACTACAAAGGCATTTGGAGCATCCAAAGAAGTTGAAGGAATTATTTTGTTTTATTCCTTACTTTTTAGTTGTGTTTGTCATTTTTTTAAACTAATCTCTCCCTAGTGTCTAGGCTTAGATATATTATGTTATTAGTGTGTTTCTTTCATTTTGTTTTCATTTTAAAACTAACACCATACTAACCATCCTCTCTTGAGTTAAATTCATAGATTCACACCTAATATACAAGCTTGTCCATAAAAAAATATCTTCCTATGTTTCCTTCTAAATCATATCATTATCACACTAAAAATAGGTAACTTTATTGCCTATATTGGTCTTATATGATGAACCCTCACATATTACTAGTCACATAGGGCCAAGATGTTGGGGTAAAGACCTAGTAAACAAAAAGACACTCTTATAAAAATATTATGTAACATCAAAATTAAGTATCACATATATTGACCTTGTTAAAATTTAGTGTTGAGCCCTCATAATTTACTATTTATATGGGGTTAGCATTGGGGAGAGATGCCATCACTTTCCTACATATAACCTTCAGTATTGAACCCATTGTGTCTTATAATCACATGAGACTTAAGTGTAGGGGGTCACAAATAAGAATAAAATCTAAATGTAAAATCAATAATAAATCAAAAAGTGTCCAAATAAGGAGTTATTTAGGAAGCTTATCTATATGTATGTGCTGAAAAATATAACTTTAACCCACTCACTAATTTTATCAGAGATATTCATCCTTAAATGAAGACAACAAAGTTAGTATTTTGTAAGTCTAGAAAGAAGAAAAATTTACCATTTTGATTTTAAGGATTAGGTCATCTTTGTTTTTATTACAAATTTTGATTCATAGTTCTCATATTTTATTATCTCACCTCTATCATATTTCCATTTTCATTTTCCCTTCTGCAAATTGAGAGTCACGTGCTATGTGTAACTAAATAATTAGGTCATCACCTATAAAACAAATTTTAGTACATGCATGTTTTCATACATATCCATCATATTATATCACTTTCATACATATGTTTCCATGTATATAACCATTTTCCATATAATTTTACCAAAAACATAGAGATCCATCATATATTATCACATGCCTAGTCATCTAAAGTGCATAAATTGAAAACACAAACATGGAAATTAAAAGACAAAAACATATAAAGACAAGTCACTAAGAAGTAAACCAAAATGTCTGCATATATAATAATAATAATAATAATAATAATAATAATAATAATAATAATAATAATAATATCAATTTTTTAAAATCTGAATCTATAATAGAATCACCTTCATAGATGGAAAATATGTCTCAAGATCTCAAAAATAAAGAAGCATCAAAACTATATAATGTGTATCTACAAGTACAATAACTCAATATCATAATATCCTCTTATGTGAGAGTTTAGATGCATAAGAGTGATGGGGTTATGGCTCCTATTGGTACCACCCTAAGAAATGGTCTCTTTAGATTTAGGGCTCATATCTCTCTTCTCATTGGTGCTTCCCTGCAAGGCCATGCCTCTTTCATGTTGGCTAGAAGAAGCTCAACCTCAGTTAGATACCATTGTATCTACTAAGGCATATAATATATTGGTTCTCTCCTCATGGATGCTATTATCCATCCTCAACCTAGTCAATGTCATAGAGGAGTGGTATGTTAGAGTCAATATGCTAGTATGTTAGCCTATCCCAAAAATAAATCAAGGATATACTATTAGTCCACATATGGTCATACATGTGCCTAACTAAAAAATATTTATTAGGGAGTCCTTGAACATATTTGTCCATTTATTTGAGGTATCTACAATAAAAAATTATAATAATAGACATCAAATCTAGTTATACAAAAATGAAATCAATAAATCAACTAATTAATCAAGCCTAAAGTGAAGTATTAAGTAATAAGATAAAATTTATAAACTAATAGTTTACTTAGGTCATTTTATTTCAATTTAGATTATAGTCATAGTTTTTGGCTTCTTCCTCATCCAAATCTAGGTCCTAACATAGCTCAATAACTTATAGGCCTCACCATCTTCACCTACCTACTACTATCATGTGTTATATCATACTCACTAATGTCTTACTATGATGGTGGTGGTCCTATGGCTATATAATATTTTTCTATTGAGGCTTATTCCCCTGTGAAAGTCTTTCTTGGACCGCTCGATAGGTGACATGCTATCTATCCTAGTCTCCCTACTCATGCCTCTCACATGCCTCTATAAAATACTACCAATAGTGGGAGTTTTCCCATGTATGGCATGCTAAAATATTAAGGTGTCTTATCCATAAGGTGTACCTTAACCTATAAAATATTATCTTGTACCTATGTAACCATAGAAGATCTTGTGAGATAGGTATCCTCCCCATCACATTGTCCAATCATGCCCTAATAGGGTAGGGATATCAAATATACCACTATAATAGTACCAATGCATTAAGGGGCACTAAATGGTGCCACATATGTCCACCTATATTCCCTAATGGCCCCTACATCTCTAATATCTACTCCCCTATGATAAGGGATCATCCACTCATACACCTAGCTCATGAAGAACATGGGGTGAATAATGAAAAGTACTCTCAGTCGAGCCATGTGATATAAGTTTATGTAAGTGTGGGTTAAAATCTTTCAAATCAATGAGAATTTATCCCCTATTTTTGTATAAATTTTTTCCAATTATGGCATATTTTCACATTTTAAAATTCATATGGATGCTACATTTTATAAAACTTACATTTTAATAGTATTTTGATATTTTGTAGCATAGTTTTTTATTTTACAAGTATATGATGACTTGGTGATATATTTAGTACCCTGATGGGATGATTTAGGTAGTGATACATAAGGAGAGAGTTAATCAGATAAAATTACAAATTTCTTATTTGGTATTATTCTCTAGTAGCCCTTATCAAGGATAAAGTTTTTTGGTTTGATTAATATTTAAATAATATATACAAACAAGACCATTTATAGACACCCATTATCCTCTTATAGCTTCACAAGAAGTTTCAATTCCCTATTCTTAAGGAACCCCACTAACCTTACTAGTCCTTTCTCTAATTAGGCCTATTTTCTTATAGTCCTCATAAAACAATTATTTAATTAATTTAGAAAACACACCATGTTTCAAGACTAATAAAATATAGTTTCAAATAACCATTAATTTCAAATAGCTCCCTACAAACTTTGATATAATAACTCTCAATGTAGGTGTATTAATTTGACAAGACCTTCTAGAAACTAAGCCTCAATTAGGTCACTAAGGTAGTCAAATTGAATATTAATAAAAAATAATACACATGTTCCAACATATTTATAAATCACTTTATTCACTTTTAAGACATTAAAATCAAGATCCAAATGAAATTTTAATGTTTAAAAAGGTCTATAGAGTATATAACCACCAAATGACCAAGATCCCTAATTAAGGCTTTACATAGACTAAAAAGGTTATCATTGGTCTCTTTAAACTCCAAATGGTGTTTCAAGGTATAAAAAACCTTATAAATAGGTCTATGTCAACTTATCACAACTATTTAAATTGATATATTATTCAACTTGATTGACAATATACTAAAAAATCTCAAGTATTCATCGGTCTGTTTACAAGAAAATAGGGCACATGATTGTGGGTCTCAAAATTGAAGTTTGAATGAAGTTTTTTCTCCTCTATGGGTGTTAAATATTTTTAAAAAAATAATCCACTGATGAAAAAATATAAAAAAACCTTTTCAATCATCAAAATTCTTGACTTAGACTAGAGAAACCTTATTCACCTCTTGATACTTAACTGTGTCAACACAGTCTGCTCGAGGCATATATTTCTCTCCTTTTCCCCTATAGATCAATTATGTATCTCAAAATACACCAATAAATCAACATAACCAATCAAGCTTACCAAGTATATCTTATGAATTCACAATACCTTTATTATAACCTTCTTTAATTCATGAATATCAACACACTCTCACATAGTTGTGCACAAATTATGTGTCACAGGAAAGATACTATTGAAGTCTTGAAATTTTCATTTCCTTTATTTCTTAGTTCTTTAAAAAAAATAAAAAAAATGAAAATTACAATCGCATATTAGGAATCTCATTAAGTTTTATAAAAACTTACTCCATTGTTATTTTCTCCATTAGTTTCATTGAACTCATAACTTGAATACACATAATTTTATAAACATGCAGGGTTTTATTTAAAGTTTGGAATTTTTTTTGCTTTCTCAGGGATATTTAACTCTATCCATGCATAATAATTATCTCCACAAACCATTTTCATCTTTTTAAACTCCTAAAAACTCTATAATTATTTCTTGGTCTTCTTCAATGTATGCCCATTCTACGTGACTAGCCTTCTTAGGTGTTATACAAAGTTAAAACATGGATAATATGACCTTAAAAAAGTGGAAAGAAATAAAATAAAATTATAACATGTAAAATACCCTAAAAAAACCAAAAATATAGTATTATACCCTCTAGAACATGGAAAATACCTTAGAAAACTAACAAGAAATTTAACAAATCAAATTTGCAGTTTTGGTAGGAAACCACCAAAAGGGACTAAATTCAAATTTAGAGCTAAGATAACACTTCCATCCTATGAAAATCACTAATTTAGACCACCTCATACTAAAAATAATCAAATACAATCCAAAATTTTACTAACTAGAGTTCTTAAGTGATGTTCCTACATCAAACTAGTAGCCTTAAAACTCTTTCATGAGCTCTTGCTCACGAATCATACTTTGTTTCATATGCTTCCAAATACATTTTAATTCACTTAAATAGTCATTATATTCTCTCTATGCCTCTGGATACCATTGTATTCTTAGGAGTGATAAGTAATGGTACAATGTTACATCCTCTTTAAGTATGCATCTTTCTTGTTTGAAATCAATCTCCTCTTTGCTCATCTATAAACCTTCTTCAACTATACCTGCACATGCAACAAATGTATAGCAACCCTACTATACTTGACTTATAAAATGTGATATATATATATATATATATATATATATATCAATGCATTAATTCATTATAATTCTCCACAATAATACAATTAGTGATCCAAATATAACAATATAAGTATATTAAAAGTAAATAAACATGTGACATATAATAGTCACTAATCATTATCAACATATGAAACACATCATAACCAAATATGGAAAGTAATTATAAATACATATCCAAAACTAGTATAAGTATACAACCATTGCTTCTAAATCACAAACAATTAAATAATTACTTCTCATTAGATTAATGTTTTAATAATAATAAATACAATACAATATACAAGATACAAGATACAAAGATCCACAGAGCATGATTTTCCCAAACTCTAGTATCTATGGTAATCTCAAGTGTCATCTACAAATGAGTATGGATATGGGGAGGGAGATCATCATCTAAGAAATTTTCCACCAACCATGAACCACTGATACCACAAACAATCCCCCATCAAGGAATGGCCCTTCCTTCACAAATGAGTAAATGGTGATGGTGCAGGAATCCAGAGAGACAAGCTAGTACCCATGTGCTATATGATATATAAGAACATGTAGTGTACCATAAATAAATCCATTATAACATGATATCACATAAACATGTAAGCCATACACATGAAATTAAAATGCCTAACTAATATTACTTTGGCCAAAGTTTTTAATAGTTATTGATCTCTAAGATTAGTTTGTTAGGAACTTGTGTCTTAGCTTTCTCTTTGAAATATTAGTGTATTATTTGATATGGATGCATATGATTTGTAAATTATCTTTGAAGTACATTTTTGTTATCCCACATACATGGGAATAAATAGTTGTTATAATATAATTAGTATTTAAGTAAGTGTTAAGGCCCAATCAAGACATCAACAAATTATATCGAATTGAGCTTGCTTAAAGGAGGTTGCCCCCTCAAAGAGGCCAGTGATTCTATAATTTATCTATTGTAATTAAATTATGCTTATTTGATTTAATATATTATTTATTTTCATATTTTATTTCATGTATTTGTAATTATCTACTAAATTGTTCAAGAAGGATCCCTTTATTTCATGTATTTGTAATTATTTATTAACTTATTTAGGGAGGATCCTCTCATCTAGCATTAGAGCACTTTCTAGGGCCAAAATATTTTTCTACTACCCACTATATGCTCTCACCTTACTGTAATAGGACTTGGGTGATCATAAAGTGGTAATAGATCCTTTTCCAACCCTACGATGCGATAATCTAAAGTGGTATAGGTATTTGTAATTAATTTCCATATTTGGTTATGATGTGTTTCATATGTTGATAATGATTAGTGACTATTATATGTCACATGTTTATTTACTTTTAATATAATTATATTGTTATATTTGGATCAGTAATTGTATTATTGTGGAGAATTATAATGAATTAATGCATTGATTATATATATATATATAATCAATGCATTAAATCATTATAATTCTCCACAATAATATAATCAATGCATTAATTCATTATAATTCTCCACAATAATACAATTAGTGATCCAAATATAACAATATAAGTATATTAAAAGTAAATAAACATGTGACATATAATAGTCACTAATCATTATCAACATATGAAACACATCATAACCAAATATGGAAAGTAATTACAAATACCTAGCCAAAACTAGTATAAGTATATTGTTAGGATCCTGTAGCTCTGATACCAACTATTAGGATGTTGTACCCTCTGAAACCACTTGTTAGTGTTCCTAGAGTACAATTGATTACTTTTGTATAAGCAACTAAACACGGAATTAAATCAGAAGTAATAAGTAACTAGAAATTAGAAACATCAAAGAATAGGAGATACGAGTTTAATACAGATTGTATTGTTTCTCGTATCTCCTATTCTTTGTTGTTTCTTATTTTTAGTTACTTATTACTTCTGGTTTAATTCCGTGTTTAGTTTCTTATACAAAAGTAATCAATTGTACTCTAGGAACACTAACAAGTGGTTTCAGAGGGTACAAGATCCTAACATATACAACCATTGCTTCCAAATCACAAACAATTAAATAATTACTTCTCATTAGATTAATGTTCTAATAATAATAAATACAATACAAGATACAAGATACAAGATACAAGATACAAAGATCCACAGAGCATGATTTTCCCAAACTCTAGTATCTATGGTAATTTCAAGTGTCATCTACAAATGAGTATGGATATGGGGAGGGAGATCATCATCTAAGAAATTTTCCACCAACCATGAACCATTGATACCACAAATAATCCCCCATCAAGGAATGGCCCTTCCTTCACAAATGAGTAGATGGTGATGGTGCAGGAATCCAGAGAGACAAGCTAGTACCCGTGTGTTATATTATATATAAGAACATGTAGTGTACCATAAATAAATCTATTATAACATGATATCACATAAACATGTAAGCCATACACATGAAACTAAAATACCTAACTAATATTACTTTGGCCAAAGTTTTTAATAGTTATTTATCTCTAAGATTAGTTTGTTAGGAACTTGTGTCTTAGCTTTCTCTTTGAAATATTAGTGTAGTAGTTGCTATGGATGCATATGCTTTGTAAATTATCCTTGAAGTACATTTGTGTTATCCCACATACATGGGAATAAATAGTTGTTAGAATAGAATTAGTATTTAAGTAAGTGTTAAGGCCCAATCAAGACATCAACAAATTATATTGAATTGAGCTTGCTTAAAGGAGGTTGTCCCCTCAAAGAGGGTAGTGATTCTATAATTTAGCTATTGTAATTAAATTATGCTTATTTGATTTAATATATTATTTATTTTCATATGTTATTTCATGTATTTGTAATTATCTACTAAATTGTTCAATAAGGATCCTTTTATTTCATGTATTTGTAATTATTTGTTAACTTATTCAGGGAGGATCCTCTCATCTAGCATTAGAGTACTTTCTAGGGCCAAAATATTTTTCTACTACCCACTGTATCCTCTCACCTTACTGTAATAGGACTTGGGTGATTGTAAATTGGTAATAGATCCTTTTCCAACCCTACGATGTGACAATCTAAATTGTTAATTTTATTTTAGTAACATACCATTGTCACTATGAGTATTAATAGATTTTTTATTTAGTTGCATTCTAGTTTTTTTGATCTATCATTTATTTCAGATTAGGTTAAAAATATGTCTACATAATTATGGGAAGTTTTTGGGCATAAGTCCTATAACTCATTATGAGGATTACCATAGGAACCCTAAAGTAGTTGGCCCAATAAGAGGACCTACCAGTGAAAAGGGAAACATCACCATCTTGATTGGCTAGTTCCCACCCATGAGGAAAACCAAGAAATGTCATGTAGAGGTAAATTTTTGGCTATAAAATTTATGTAGAGTGATAATAATTTAGATAACATTGGTGTCCATAGATATTTCTAAAAACCTTTAGGCAACCATTCAAAACTTGGGACTATCTCCATCCCATCAGTTGTAGAAGACTATTAGAGGACTTCCACTAGATATCTCCATCTATATCCCTATTACTTCTCAAAAATGATTGATACACCTAAAATTTCATTCTACACATTTTATTCATTAAGGTCATGTTGTTCCCAAAATTAGTTATGCTTATTTTGGTGGACAACCCCTACGAAACTTGTCTGTTTCATGATATTCACTCTAAGTTTATTGTTTGAGGCAAGTTTCTCTTGATTTCAAGCATAATTGACTAACATCTTGGAAGAGTTCACAACTTTCCCTCATCATGATTTCTATAAAAACATGAAACTCATGGAAATCTTGATCCAACTAGAGTATCAAATTTTGACATTATTTTAAGGTGTTAGGTAGTTTCTTCATTTTCATGCAAGAGTGATGAAAATCACTACCCTTATATGTTTCTCTGTTTATCATGTAGGAGCAGTGATTTTCACCACCCTTACATATTACTTCCCCTTTTTTTCATGCAAGAGTGGCAAAAATCACTGCCCTTGCATCTTTCTTTATTTCATGCATGGACAACAATTTTCACTGCCAATGTATGATCTCAGTTTTCATGCATGGCATTTATTACCACATGTGTCGAGTGGTTAGAGTTGGTTTTGTGGAATTTAAATGTTGATTGATTGCTTATTTTGATCATTTAAAGTTGTTTGCTTATCTTCCCTGTAATCATTTGACTTTGCCAATGACTGGGATTACAAATTCATCAACCTCTAGTGTAGGATTTCATAATTACCAGGTAGGTTTTTCTTTCTTCTCTCTTTGTTTCTAGGTTTTTGTATTTTTGTTTTCTTTTCCTTTTAAGGTTTAGTTTTCTCTTTTTTCCTTCATTTCAAGTTTTATTTTTCCCTTCTCCCCCTCCCTCTCTTACCCGAAGAGGTGTACTAGGTGAAAGCCTAAAAAATCCAAAACCTTTCAGATAAGTTTTCTCATATACAGGTGGTAAAAATCACTTCCCTTACACAAAAACTTATCCTATCTGCAATGACAATGATTTTGACCACCCTTACACATTAAACCTATATGAGTGGTGATTTTTGCCATCGTTACTTGAGTGTTATACACCATGTGCAAGGGCAAAATTTTTTGCCACCCCTGCATAAACCTGACTTGTAAAGGTGGCAAAAGTTATTGCCCCTGCATAAGTGCAAATTTTAACTAAACATGATATGGTGGAAATTTTTTCCACTGATACAACATACCCCATATGCAAGAGCGGCAATTTTTGCCACTTATGCAAAAAATTTGTCAAATTTATTAACTTTGGGAAATTTTGAGTTTTCACTTTTTTGAGCCCACTTTTCTTTAGCTTTTCAACCTGATCACACTTTAGCCCTTTCAAGCACATCCCCATAGTCTTGATCATTGGCATGCAATTTTCCTAGATTTCTAGTATTTCCCTTGATTGCATGATCATGAATTTTGTTGTAGTTTCTCTTGTAGATTCTTCTTTATCAACATCCTTTTGACAAAATATATTCTAGATGACTGAGGTTTCTTTGAAGAAGTCAAATATAATGAAGTACAAGTATCAAGGTGTTTTTCCAACCACCTTGGTTACTTCTAATGTTGATGACATTTGAGATACAGAGATCAGTCATGTGGACATGGCTGAGTTTATGGAAAAAATGAAATCAAGTAATCCTAGCCATGAAATGAAGAAGATAATTGAAAATAATATTCATCTGGTATCTTCTTTCCCTATGGCAACTCACAACATAGAATTTTTTCTCTAGTGCACTCAGTTCTACAATAAGGATACCAGGGTTGTGTTAGACACTAGTGGTAATGTGGTGATTATATTGGATTTTGAGTTCATCAATAAAGTGTTCATGTGTCTTCCTACTATTGAAGTAATCAAGCTTAATTTTATTGAATCACAAAGAGAATATGACAAATATCTTGAGAAAGTGAAGAAATTAATCAACCATAAATGTCTCAAGACTCAAAGGGTAAATTTGTCAAGGTGGCCATGAAGTTTTCCAAGGAGTGACTTCTCAAAAGAAGTTAGTGATCTAATCACTCTTCTCTATAGTGGTAAAAAAGATCAATTTCACTCTAAAAATAGTAACTCCAGAGGATATTTCCATAGAATACCCCATGATTTAGAAAGTGGAAAAGACCTATCTCAAGGGAAAAGTACTTGAAGAGTACTAAGACAAGATGCATGCACAAAGAATTTCCTTGTTCACAGAGTTGTATGAGAAAAAAAGTAAAATGAAAAAAATAAGAGTAGAATTGGAGGATCTTATTACTATTATTTCTCAAGATATTGAAAGCATAAGCAAGTATCTTAACAAGTGGATGGATATGAAGAAGGTAAAAATGAGCACTCTAATATCAATTGGCATCATTGATGATAAAGACTCTTACACTAAAACTAAAGCATTGATATATAGGAGTCAAGTGCTTAAATAATTGATCAATGACCTTGAATCATCAATAGACCTCAACGAACAAGGTGACATTAGTCTTTTGCATAAATTAGAGGAGCTGCCTTGCAAGCTTACATCACAAGACAACCCATTCGTTTTAGCAAAAGAAATCATTTAGGAATTTGAAGGTATGTTCCAAAAGAGATTTTAAGATAAGGCATTCTTAGTAGCCTTTATGGAAAATATTTTATATAATCAGTTAACTCTAGATAATCTAAAAACCATGTTAACTAGCCATGCAAAATCAGTCACAATAGTGAGAGATGCCATAATCAGGGCTAAGGTGATATTCAAGAATACTATTACTCCAAACAATATCAAGATACAATTATCTATCGCCATGTATGATGCTCACATGAAGAAAAATGGGGATACAAATTAAAATTATCCTAGGTTTAATTTTTATTTTTCAAATGCACTTTTGTAACCGCTTTGAACATTTTCACATGTACTTTTGTCATGTGTAATTACATGTAAAAATATAGAAAGTCCAAAGTCAATAAGGACTCTTATCTTTGAACAAGTCAAAGTAATTAAGTCTTTTCTATTTCCTCAAGGCCTCTCCCTATAAATAAGGAGAGAATTTTTTGTAATGGGGATCTTTTTAGTGATTAGAAGTAAAACTCTGCCCAAATTGAGATGCCTTTTGAGATTTTGAGCTCAGATTGTAAATCATAATTTCTTAAATGAATGAGAAAGCAAGTGAATTTTCAAACTTTGCATTGGAATAACTTGTGTTGTTTAGGAAATAGTTCTTATGTCCTTTTCCTAATATAATCTTATCTATTTGATTAAATAAGCTGAATGAGTGAAGATTATCTGGAAGATATTTTGAAGTTAATTATGGAGACATTGTGCTACTATAATTGTCTTTAGTTTTTGTTTTTGTGTTTTAGTCCAAAAGATATTGGAAAGGATTTAAACTACTTTTATCCTTTGTGATCATATACTTTGTTGTAGTTTTTGGTGGAGACTTTGTGTTGCACTTCATTCTACTGTTATATAAGTTATAAATCAGCAAGAGAAGCAATGATAAGTTTTGTACTCTCATGGGTTTCTTGTGGTTTCAATTAATATCAAGGAATTTTTCCTTTACTTTATAAACATCATTTAAAAAAAAGAGAAATGGATGATATGATCTCACCCCTGAGTTAATATTTATTATAAGTTAAGTTTATAATAGTTTATAGGGAACATCCCCTTGCTGAGAGGAGAGGTAACTGTGGCTGATATACCCATTTTTCCTTCAGTTAGTTGACAACAAAATATTCACCCAATAGTTTTTTGGTGACTCCACTAGGGAATCAAATACGCATTTTGAAGCCTTAAGCTTCAAATTGAAGCATTTCTAGTTCTTTTCCATTCTACACTCTGGCAGATCCATGGTATATGTGAAGCCAAAGAGCTCAAGGTATTGTTTATCCTATATTTTAGTTGGTGTAAAAAAAATAAATTTGATATTTTTTCTCCACAATCTCACCTTCAGTGAACTAGGAGTTTTCCTCCTACAAACATCAAGTCTCCAATACCAGGTGAAGCTTCTAGCTCTAGTGCTTGTAAAGTTTTGTCCATACATGCCCCACAGATGTTTGTTATCCCTCCTTTTAATTGTCATGTCATGGCAGCTCAAAGTCCTCGGGGTAACAGTTTTGGGCCTCTTAATATAACTCCACTTTTACATGAACTACCTCATAGTTAAAGAAAGAATTTTCCCAAGTTCTATGGTGATGGGAAGGTTCATCCTAATGAACATATTGTAGCTTTCTACATAGCATGTGGTGTGATAGGCATTGAATATGAAGATATAGTGGTAAGACTGTTTGTAAAAATATTACAAGGCACTATCGTAGATTGGTTTTATCACCTTTAAGCTTAGACTAAAACTAATTGGAACACTATCAAGGCCAAGTTTGAGGCTAGGTTCAAATCCATAGAAGATGCACATGCTTTGTTGGCTCAAATTACACAAATGAAGAAGGAGCCTCATGAGCCTATGTAATACTTTATTATTAAATTCAATAAGCTGAGGAATAGGATCCCTATAATTGATCAACCAACACCAAAAAATCTTAAGTGCTTCTTCATCAATTCTCAACCTCCCAAAGTGAGTTTTATATTGAGGTAGGTTAGCCCTATAGATATTTTTGTAGCTTATATTTTGGCTATCAAGGTTGAAGATGATCTTATCCTGGTAGGTAAGATAAGAAAAGATTCTAATAAAAATAAATTTTTCTCATCTGATGAAAGTTTTTCTACAAGCACTGCTGATCCTATGGTACAAAAGTTAGCAAATAAATTACTAGCCTTGAAAAGGAAAATGTCTTGAGGTATGTCTACTCTTCCTTCTTATTTGGATATACCAAGGAGGAAATTTTATAACCATTCTTATCAAGGCAATGCTGCTAAAAATCAAGGGCAATCCAATCATCTTCTTCCCACACAGGGGAAGCTTGCCATTGAAGTAGTACTAGTTAACTTAGTAATTGGTTATCATGAAGCTGAACATGATCTCTCTTTCCAACTTGAGTTGGATCAAGAAGATGATGCTAATCTCTTTTCATAAGGATAAGAATAATTAGCTGGTGACTCCAACATTAGTTTTCTAAATTACCAAGATGAAGCTAAGAAAAAGGGAGTAGTATTTGATGGATCATATGATATTTTTAATAGGTCCCAAAACTAGTCAATTCAAAATTTTGATAACGGAAAAGTAGGAGAAGAACCTCAGCCAGTAATCTCAATTTCTATATGGGGGACTTCACTACCTTTCCAATCAAAGGACCCTGTGACCAATAAGAAAGTAAGTACCTCAAACCATCATGTACCTTCTGCTTCAATTTAGCAGACCACTACCACATCAAATAAAAACTAAAATGATGGAATTCCTTCCTCAATTTAGCAGACCATTTCAGTTATTTGATATAATTGATCATGCTAGGAAGACCAAGATCCAAATGTCTGAGATTGAGTACTTACAAGCTAATCTTGAATAGTTTGATAGGTTGGCTAAATACATCAAAAATAAAACCATCCCTATAGGACAAGATTCTCTAAAAGTGACTCATGATCCCCCAAATAATAAATCCATCCAAAATAATCGTATCACTACTCCTCTTATTACCCCTAGAAAAATAAAACATTTCTATGTTTCTTTATTGATAAATGGTCATAATTTGAGTAACTATATAATAGACTCTGGAGCTTTTGATAATGTTATACCCACCAAGGTAGTATATTATCTCGGTCTTACCTTAACTAAGACTTTGGAGAGATGTTTCTCCATAGAAAACAAGTAAGTACCACTTTTGGGTCAAATCAAAGATGCTCAATTTGTGTTTGAAAATTTTCTAGATAAGAGGATTAAAATGATAGTCTTAGTGGCCAATGTTCGAGCCTCTTATGGCATTCTGCTCAGACATAATTTTTGTAAATATGTAGGTGGAAAGTTGAATATGGATCTATCTGAAGCAAGGATACTTGTTAAAGGAGTCATGTAAAAGTTGCTTCCTAAAAAAGAGTCAAAATATATTGTCACCAAAGCATCAGACCCTAAAGCTCAAATTTTATTTGAATCACTAGGAATGGGTAATTATTCTCTGACCACTAAAGATGTTTTTAGCTCATCAGATGAAAGTTCATTAGGTGACAATTCAAAAAATTTAGATAGAAAATCAGAAGAATTATTAGAACAAAGTTCAGGTAAGAAAGAATTTTCTCTCACCAATGAAAAGAAATCTTTAAGAAGATCAAATTCTAATGATGTTTGGATTCTAGAATTTGATGGTAGTTGATCTTCTAATAGTTTTGGAGCTGGGATTGTTTTGATATCCTCTCAAGGAGAAATTTTCCCTTATTCATATAAGTTGTAGTTCAACAATACCAATAACACCATTGAGTATGAATCTTTGTTGCTTAGACTGAAAGCTGCTCATGCTAGAGGTGTTAAAATTCTTCATGCCTAATGAGATGATAAATTAGTGGTTTATTAGGTAATAAATCTATATCAAACTAAAAATGAAAGATTGTGACATTATCTCAATCTTGTATGGGATTGCATTGAAAGTTTTGATGCTTTTGATATTTCTATGGTGCCAAGAGAGTTTAATAATCATATAGATTCATTGTTGTCTCTGCAACCCTCATGGTTCCTCATAAAGATTTTAAAGGGAACAAGTATACTATTGAGCTAGTCTTTTGACCAAGTGTACTTGATAATGCCAACCAATATTAGGTGTTTAATGGTGATAATAAAATCATCATTTTTATGGAAAAGATGGATGGCTTTGAAGAACTTTATTTTAAAGGTAGTAAATCTCCACCACGGGAATTAGTTCCTAAAATAGATTCAAAAACTGGTGAAGAATTCCTTCAACTCAAAGGGAATAAAATTTCAAAAGGCTTGGTTTCTCTTGACAAGTTATTTGATAAGCATGACATGTATATCAAGCAGCAACAAATGAATTCAAGTTCCTCTAAGGAGTTTGATAAAATAAATTTGAGTACAGAAGAGAATCCCAAAATGGTCAACATCAAGAATGTTGCACTTCTGATGAAAATCTCAAATTCATTACTCTTCTTCGCCATTAAATTGATGTTTTAGCATATTCTTATGATGATTTGAGATCCCTCAGGCCTAAAGAAATTTAGCATGAAATTCTTCTTAAAGTTGGGTCATTGCCTCACAAGCACAAACAAAGGCAATATAACCCCAAAATATCAAGTACTATCCTTTTTGAGATCCAAAAAATGTTAAATTCAAAGATAATTTTTTTAATCCATCATTCCACTTGGGTCACAAACATAGTTCCTATGAGAAAAAAATAATGGACAAATTTGTATCTGTGTTGATTTCAGAAACCTAAATCAATCTTCTCTAAAGGATAACTACCCCTACCCATCATGGATCATGTATTGCAAATAGTGACTAACTCATAAATTTTATCAATGTTAGATGGTTTTTCTAGGTATAATCAAGTGGAAGTCAACAAAGCAGATCAATATAAAACTACTTTCACTACACCTTGGGTCACATTCGCATATCATAGAATGACTTTTGGTCTGATCAATGCTAGCACCACCTTCTAGAGAGCAATGGATCTTGCCTTCAGAGATGAAATAGGGAAGATTATTGTGGTATATCTTGATGACTTGACCATTTTTTCCAAACATCACCCTGATCATGTGCATCATTTACAACAAGTGCTACAACATTGTTGGCAAAATAGTATTTCTCTCAATCCCAAGAAATCAATTTTTTAGGTTACAAAAGATAAACTTATCGATCACACTGTATCTTGAGAAGGCATAAAAATTGACTCAAAAAGAATCAAATCTATCCAAAATATTACTCTTCCTGCTAGTAAGACTGTAGTTCATTCTTTCTTTGGAAAGGTGAATTTTCTATGAAAGTTAATTCCTAAATTCATAGAGAAGACTCACCACATTATTGACATGATGAAGGGAAAGACTAATTTCCATTAGACTATGGAAGGAAAAGAAGCATTCGAAGATATCAATAAGGCTATCTTTCATGCCCTGATCTTGATTTGCCTAGATTATACCAAAGACTTCATAGTATATAGTTATGCTTTTGAACATACACTTTTTGTCATTTTGGTTCAGCAAAACAAAGAAGGTGTGGAATATCCCATATCATTTATGAGTTGTCCTCTCAAATATCATGAATTGAAATATTCAAATATGGAGAAGCTTGCTTATGTTGTGGTTAAGGTGGTAAAATATTTTCAATTCTATATCCTGAATTCACATACTATTGTTTTGGTGCCTGATACAACAATGAAGCCCATTTTAACTCAATAGGAGTTTGGTAATAAAATGGGAATTTGTATTGCTAAAATTCAAGATTTTGATCTTGATATCAAAAACACTAAGCTTGTGTGGATAATAGGTCTCTACCAATTAATTACTGATAACATACCAAAAGAAATAGGACATGAAGAAATAGAGGTGGAAGACATGCCTACAGTTCTCTTTGTCACTACTACTGACAAGTGGTATTCTAATATCGCTCATTTTCTTACCTATGGTGAGTGTCCTACCCATCTATCTTATAAATAAAAAAGAAATGTTAAGTTGAAATCTACTAACTATGTCCTATGGGATAATGGTTTGTACAAAATAAGCCTTGATGGGGTATTTCTTTGTTGCATGGATAAAGTGCAACAAAGTAAAATTTTGGAGTCCTTTCATAATTTGGCTTGTGGAGGAAATTTTTTTTAACCTATGATGGCTCACAAGATTCTACGAGCTATATATTATTGGTCTACACTATTTCAAGATGCGTACAATTGGGTACGTAAGTGTGAGTTATGTCAACAATTCATTGGGAAACTCAAGTTAGCCACATT
Organism: Torreya grandis; assembly: GCA_037957365.1. Taxonomy (NCBI): domain Eukaryota; kingdom Viridiplantae; phylum Streptophyta; class Pinopsida; order Cupressales; family Taxaceae; genus Torreya; species Torreya grandis. The sequence continues at coordinate 2,824,365 of JARHVA010000269.1, forward strand.
ACCTCTCAAGCTAGTGGTGATTGAAGAACCTTTTTAGAAATGGGGTATTGATTTCATTGGAATCATGAACCCATCCTCAAGTGCCAAACACAACTATGTTCTTACCATAATAGACTATTTTACTAAGTGGGTGGAAGCCATTCCAATTAAGCATGCTACTTCAGAAGTAGTATGTAATTTCCTTAAAGAAAATATTATTTCCCGATTTGGAGTTTCAAATAATATTATAGTAGATAATGCTAATTATTTATTTTCTCATGAGATTACTAAATTTTGATACAATCATAGGATTATTATTTCCCACTCCTCGGACTACTATCCGTAAGGAAATGGTTAGGCGGAATCAAGTAACAAGGATCTGGTTACTATTATCAGGAAACTAGTAGATGATAATTAGAGAACTTAGCATAAAACATTATTTGATGCTCTATGGTTAGATAGGATTACACCTAATAGGTCAATAAGTATGTCACCATTTCAAATTCTATATGGTTTGAATGTAGAGATACCAATCACCCTGGAACTACCAGCACTGAAGTTGGCAAAAGCAGTTGAAGATCAAACTTTTGAAAATTCTATTGATAAAAGGATCATGTGCTTAACTGAACTAGAAGAGAAATGGACTATGGTAGTGGACCGTATTGTTGCACATCAAAATCAAGTAAAGAAACTCTTTGACAAGAGAGCAAGGATTTATGATTTTTAGATTGGAGATTAATTCTTATTGTGGGACAAAAGGAGAGAACGAAAAGGAATGCATGGAAAATTTGATTCTTTGTGGAGAGGTCCATTCACCATTGATCAATTCTATGGTGAAAATAGTTTCTTGCTAGAATATCAAGATGGAACACCATTCTCACTACCTCATAATGGAAAACATCTGAAGCACTTCAATCCTTAAAGTATCAGATAAGTTCATTTGTATATTTATATAGTTTTATGTTTTTATTTGTCTTTTTGTTTAGTTTTTTTGTCTTTTTCTTTTTGGTAGCTTGACTCCATGGCCCAATGGCATGGATGAAGACACTTAGAGACTGGATTTAACTCCCTTTGATCATTTCAAAGTTCAATCGATGGAATTTCCCCAGTTGGATCTAGCTATTGTTCCCAAAATTAGCTATGCTTATTTTAGTGAACAACCCCTACAAAACTTGTCCATTTCATGATCTTCACTCTAAGTTTGTTGTTCAAGGAAAGTTTCTCTTGATCTCAAGTAAGTTGACTAACATCTTGGAAAAGTTCAAAACTTTGCCTCATCATAATTTATTGAAAAATGTGAAACTCATGCTAATATTGATCCAATCAGAGAATCAAATTTTGAAATTTTTTTTAGGTGTTAGGTAGTTTCTTCATTTTCATGCAAGAGTGGAAAAAATTGCTACCCTTGTAGGTTTATTTGTTTTTCATGTAGGAGTGGTGATTTTTGCTACCCTTACATATTTCTTCCCATTTTTTTCATGTAAGAGCGGTGAAAATCACGACCCTTGCATGTTTTTTCATTTCATGCATGGGAAACGATTTTTACCACCAATGCATGATCTTGATTTTCATGCATGGTATTTATGAATGTGTGCATCAAGTGGTTGGCATTGGTTTTGTGGCATTTAAATTATAATTGATTGCTTATTTTGATCATTTGAAGTTGTCTGCTCCTCCTCCCTGCAATCATTCAACTATGCCAATGAGTGGGATTGCAAATTCACCGACCTCTAACATAAGATTTCATAATTACCAGGTAGGTTTTGCTTTCTTCTCTCTTTATTTCTAGGTTTTCATATTTTTGTTTTTTTTCCTTTTAAGGTTTTATTTTCTCTTTTTTCCTTCATTTTAGTTTTTATTTTTCCCTTCTCCCCCTCCCTCTCTTCCCTAAAGTTGCGTACTAGGTGAAATCCTAAAAAATCCAAAACCCATCAGTCAAGTTTTCTCATGTACATGTAGTGAAAATCATTACCCTTACATAAAACTTTATCCTATCTATAATGGTGGCAATTTTTGCCTCCCTTACACATTAAACCTATGTGGGTGGCAATTTTTGCCATCGTTACCTGAGTGTTATACCCCATGTGCAAGGGTAGCAATTTTTGCTGCCCCTTTATAAACTTGACCTATAAAGGTGGCAAAAGTCACTACCCCTACATAAGTGTGAATTTTACCTAAACATGCTACGGTGGTGATTTTTGCCATTGATACAACATACCCCATATGCAAGAGTGGCAATTTTTAGTGCCTATGCAAATTTTTTCTCAGATTTTCTAACTCTAGGAAATTTTGAGTTTTCACTTTTTTGAGCCCACTTTCCTTTGGATTTTTGGCCTACTCACACTTTAGCCCTTTTAAGAACATCCCCATGGTCTTTATCATCAACATGTAGTTTTCCTAGATTGCCAGTATTTACCTTGATTGCATGATCATGACTTTTTTTGTAGTTTTTCTTGTGGATCCTTGTTCATCAACATCTTTTTGACAAAATCTCTTCCAAATAACTAAGGTTTCTCCAAAGAAGTCAAAGATAATGAAGGACAAGTATCAAGGTGTTTTTCCAACCACCTCAGTTACTTCTAATGTTGATGACATTTGAGATATAGAGATTGGTCATGTGGACATGGCTAAGTTCATGGAAAGAACTAAATCAAGCAATCCCAACCATGAAATGAAGAAGATAATCAAAATTAATATTAATTTGGTATCTTCTTTCCCTGTGGTAACTCATAACACAAAATTTGTTCTCCATTGTGCTTACTTCTATAATAAGGATACCAGGGCTATGTTATACACTAGTGGTAATGTGGTGATTAGACTGGATCCTGAGTTTATCGATAAAGTGTTCATGTGTCCTCTTGCTACTGAAGTAATAAAGCTTGATTTTTTCGAAGCACAAATAGAATATGACAAAGATCCGAAGAAAGTGAAAAAAGTAATCAACCGTAAATGGCTCAAGACTCCAAGAGTAAATTTGTCAAGGTGGCCATGAAGTTTTCCGAGTGACTTATTAGAAGAAGTCAATGATCTAATCACTCTTCTCTATAGTGGTAAGAAGGATCACTTTCACTCCAAAAATATTAACTCCAGAGGATATTCCCATAGAAGACCCTATGATTTAGAAATCAAAAAAGACCTATCTCAAGGGAAAAGTACTTAAAGAGTACTTGGACAAGATTCATGCACAAGGAATTTCCTTGCTCACAGAGTTGTTTGAGAAAATAGGTAAAATGAGAAAAATAAGAGCAGAACTAGATGATATTATTACTATTATTTCTCAAGATATTGAAATCATAAGAAATTATCTTGACAAGTGGATGGATATGAAGAAGTTAAAAATGAGCACTCTAATATCAATTAGAATCATTGTTGATAGAGATTCTTACACTGAAACTAAAGAAGCATTGATATATAGGATTTATGTGCTTAAAGAATTGATCAAGGACCTTGAATCATCAAAGGACCTCATTAAACAAAGTGACATTAGTCTTTTGCATAAATTGGAGGAGCTGACTTGTAAGCTTAATCACAAGACAACCAAATCCTTTCAGTAGAATAAATGATTCAATAATTTGAAGGTATGTTACAAAAGGAATTTGAAGATAAGGCATTCTCAGTAGCCTCTATGGATAATATTCTAGATAATCAATTAATTCTAGATAATCTAAAAACTAGGTTAACTAGCCATGCAAAATTAGTCACAGCAATGAGAGATGGCATAGTCAAGGCTAAGGTTATTTTTAAGAATGTTATTACTCTAGGTAGTATCAAGATACAAGTAGCTATCACCATGTACGATTCTCACATGAAGAAAAATGGGGATACAAATTAAAACTATCCTTGGTTTAATTTCCATTTTTTAAATGCACTTTTGTAACCACTTTGGACATTTCACATGTACTTTTGTCATGTTTAATTGCATGTAAAAATATGGAAAGTCCAAAGTCAACAAGGACTCCTATCTTTGAATAGGTCAAAGTAATTAAGTCTTCTCTATTTCCTCAAGGCCTCTCCCTATAAATAAGGAGAGCCTCTTTTGTAATGAGGATCTTTTTATGTGATTAGAAGCAAAACTCTACCCAAATGGAGATGCCTTTTGAGACTTTGAGCTTAGATTGTAAATCATATTTTCTTAAATGAATGAGAAAGTAAGTGACTTTTCAAACTTTGCATTGGAATAACTTGTGTTGTTTATAAAATAGTTCTTATGTCCTTTTTCTAATACAATCTTATCTATTTGATTAAATAAGCAGAGTGAATGAAGATTATCTGGAAGATGTTCTAAATTAAATTATAGAGACTTTGTGCTACTATAATTCTCTGTAGTTTTTGTTTTTGTGTTTTAGTACAAATTATATTGGAAAGGCTTTCAACTACTTTTATCCTTTGTGATCATATACTCTATTGTAGTTTTCAGTGGAGACTTTGGATTTTACTTCATTCTACTATTATATAAGTTATAAACTAGCAAGAGAAGAAATGATAGGCTTTGTACTCTCATGGGTTTCTTGTGGTTTAAATTAATATCAAGGAAGCTTTCCTTTACTTTATAAACATCATTTCTGAGAAAAAAGAAATGGATGATATGATCTCACCCCTGAGTTAATATTTATTATAAGTTATGTTTGTAATAGTTTATAGGGAACCTCCCCTTGCTGAGAGGAGAGATTTATCTCATTACATTGTGGCTGATATACCTATTTTTCCTTCAATTAGTTTATGAAAAAATATTCACCCAACAAGTCCCATATCCTAATTCCAATGCTAATTCTTGTAAATATCAATTTCCCCTTTTTCAAGTTTTTCCATAACTTTTTTAGTTTTTGTCCATTTGCCTCAAAAAATTTCCATAGTGTTCATCCCATTTTATACTCCTTTGTGTCTCTGATAATTTTTCTAGTTTTTTCATTCCTCTTTTGAAATTTCCCTCACCCTTGTCAATCATACTCAGACTATGTAAAAAAACTAGTAAAAGTACCTTTACCCCTTCTGATTTCATCCCAATCAAAAAAATTCCCTTACTAATTATGTCTTAACTTCTAATTTTCCTATCCATTGCACTATATATATATATATAAGAAAAAATAAAAAAATTAACAAGTTATGGTAGCCACCCTTGTAAGTACCAAGATTATAGAGGAAGAAAATGTATCCTTGAAGGCCTAGGTTATTGAATTAATTGATATGATATGTGGATTGAATTAGTATAATGGCCTTTTGATCAGATAATTGTAGGAGTCTTCTTCAGAGATTAATTTATTTTGCACCGACACACGACATGGGCCCAAACTAGACTTTCCAAGGCTCAATGATACTAATCCTATAGGTTGGCCTTATCACACCAAGCAATAATTCAACCTTCATAGTAATTATCCTATCAAAAAATTCCCAATTTATTCCTTCCACTTGGAACAAGAGGAAATCCAATGGTAATATTGGTCTATCAAATCAAATTATGAACCTATTTGGATAAATTTTGCATCTTAAGTTTGGGAAGGTTTGGTCCCTCAGTATTTGAAGATTTTATGGGAGCCCTCACCAAACTCTATTAGATAGGCATCATTCATGATTATCAAATTGAATTTGAGAAACTGGCTAATCACAGTAAAGGGTTATAAGATGACTTCTTCAAGATTTGTTTTATTAGTGACCTCAAAGAGCCTATCCGCTTTGAGGTCAAAATTTTCCAACCTCACACCATGATGGTAGACTTGGGTCTCACAAAGTTCACTAAAGACAAACTCACCTCCCAGTGTCACACTTCTAATTGGGCACCATCCAATCCCTCTTTCTAGCATCCTAACACGAATAAAAACCCCATAAAAATTCTAATAGGAGATGAAATGCATTCACAATGAGAAAAAGGGCTTTGTTATAATTATGATGATAAATAGGTTTTAGGGAAGAAATACATAGAGTTAAAATTATACATTATAGATGTCAATTCTCTAGTAGATATCAAAGATTATGAGGATACCACGAAGGATATTTCACAAGAAGTTGATGATTCTACACACTCAAATTACCTTCCTAAAATATCCATGCATGCTTTGGTGGGAGTCACTACCCCCCAAATAATGCATATCTAAGGTTATTTTAAGAAACAACTCCACACCATCCTTATTGACTCTAGCAACACTCACAACTTCATCGACCCTCAAGTAGCTAAGCAAGCAAATTATTTTATACACCCTTGTTCTAGTTTTGAGGTCATGAGTACCAATAGAGGCACATTACCATACAAGTAGAAGTGTCATAATGTTAGTATTTTAGTGGGTGACTATAACCTTTAGGTTGACATGTTTGATTTATATTTAGGTGGATATGATTTTGTTCTTAGTGCCCAATGGTTATGAACCCTTGGACCCATCCTTTGGGATTTTTTAGAGCTATGGATGCAGTTCTCAAAAAATGGATAGAAATACACCCTAAAAAGCCTTATTCTTGGCTCAATTAACATTATCATCTCTCACCACATGGATAAAATTCCCAAATGGAGATCCCATGGCATAATTTCCCAACTCTTTTCTCTTCACAATACCTCTGTCATGTCCCCTTCTAGTTGACATCTTTTCGAGCAAATGATTAGCCTATTATGCGACCCTCGTAGGCTGATGGGATGGATAGAGGGTCTTGATGGAGATGGGTTGGATTTTGTTCCGGCTCTGTCGGACATGAATTAAGGGAGATATTAATATTTGATTGATTTAATCAAATATTAATTATTTGATCTAATTTTAATTAATTATTAATTATTAATGATTGGGTCTAATTTTAGGATCCTAATTCTAATTTAAGAATTGGTCTAATTTTAAGACCCTAGTTCTAATTTAAGGAAGCCCTAAGTCTAATTTAAGGGAATCTAATTTTAGCAAGCACACCTTTGGAGGTGTATAAGAATCTCTCATGGGAGAGAGTTTGTATTCATGATTATTATTGATATTGATTCTTGTTAAGAAATTCTTCTGTGAAGACTGAGCCAAGGGTTCCAGGATTCCATTTGCATTGAAGAACGTCAACTCTTCATTGTGTGCGATTCAGAGGTTGTGAAAGATCAGCCGATCTATTGCCAAATTGAGAGATAACTTCATATAGAAGTTATCACAGGTGTTTACAAGTTTGAGAGATAACTTCACTCAGAAGCTATCACAAGGGTTTATAGGTATTTCATTATTTTTGGGTTTTGATTCAAGAATTATCCAGATATAGATATTTTGTATTAGCCCATAATTCTACAAATCAAGATCAGGCATATAGGTTGTGCTATATCAGCAGCCATATGAATTATGTACAGATCCATGAAAATCTGTACGCATCAACAGAAAGTTTAGGTACTGACATTGGCGAAAAGAGACTTACAGAGACTGACATCGGTCGACATATCACCGACATCGGTGAGATAACGACTACAGATCGATCGATGACGGAAGCATAACCGACATCGGTGACTGTGTTTTTTACACAGCAGGCTGAGACGTACCAGAATCAGATTTCTTTCCCAGTTTGCAGAATATTCAGGCTATTAAGGCCATACTTTTCAATATTATTTGTATACTTGACAGAGGACTTCTATTGTAAGCTTATGAGCAAATAAATAAGAGTTTATACTGTGATTTATTTATCTAATTGAAGATATTTTGCAGAAATTTAGAAGAGAAATTCAGAGCTTTTGTTTTGATATCCGAAGGGATATTACAGTGGTATCAAAGCTAAATCCTGCCATCCTGAGAGGTTGAAAATCTTATGCAGCCATAAGGGTTGGGACCACACGGGTATTTCACGGGCAGTAGAGCTTTGCTTAAAGGCACTCAAGTTTTAGAACAACTGCTGGAAGACATGGGTGATGATATTGGCAGGGCCCGTATTCCTCACCATCCTAGAGATCAAGATGATGTAGAGGTTTTACTTACTCTTTGAGAACTACGAGAAGGGCAAAGGCAGAATAACTAGGTATTATAGCAGTTGGCAGCAGCACTGCCATGATTGGGTACTCCGAGGAGACATTCCCCACACCGTGAAGATGTCAGGAGTGATGCAGGATCACAGAGAGGCCATGGGACTGTTTCTCATATAGCGAATAGGCCTACTAGGCCTATCTTTGTGAGACAAGAAGCAGAGGAGGTGATAGCAGGTGAGGAGCATGAGGAGGCATTTACAGACACACTTAGGGCAGCGACTGAAGAGTGGGAGTCATTACCACCTATGGTCAGGGAGATGATTACTTTTGACCGATTCCTCACACAAAGGAAAGAACATTACCGAGGTCGACAGAATGGGAGACCAAGACCCCAGAACAATGATCTGAAGCATGCTACGAGCATGCTCACACTAGCGACGTTTGACGGTAGTGGTAAGGTGACAGCACAGGCTTGGGTTAGTAAGCTGGATACATTTCTCACATTGCGACCAATGGGTGAGGAAGATGCTATCAGATATGCGACACTACATCTTGAGGGAGTAGCTCACAATTGGTGGCACCATGGGATGGTGACACTCCATCATGATCGGATCACATCTTATCAGGAGTTTGTGGATAAGCTGGTAGAGCACTTTGACAGGAGGGATCCAGAGTCCTATTTCTGAGAGTTGGCACAATTGCACCAAAGTGGCAGTCTAGAGTCTTATATTGGTGACTTCCAGAAGTTATCAGTTATGGTTCCTGACATTTCAGAGAGGTGACTTGTAGTACTCTTCATGGAGGGATTGATAGAACCATTAAGAGGTTGGGTCAAAGGCTTTGATCCTCCTTCCTTACAGGAAGCTATGAAGAAGGCGCGTAGTATGGAGATGGCAGCCCCATCTAGTAGATCTAACTCCAGAGGTACTTCTTCATCCAGGGACAGTAAGGGATTCAACAGGAATAGAGAAAGACCAGGTTTCAACATAGATAAATTAGGTGTTAAGAATGATTCAAAGGCCAATCCAGCAGCACCACCTTTGGATAGAGAGGCTCTTAATGATCTACGAAGGAAGAAGCTTTGTTTCTACTGCAAAGGTCCATATGATACTAATCATGATTGTCCTTTGAGACCTAAGGGAAAAGCAAATCAGGTGATGTGGGCCTATTATGAGGATGAGGAATCAGAAGATTTCGAACATCACGATTGTTCCAAGGAGCCAGAGGCTGAGGCTTCAGAGCCTAGGGTAGAGGCAGAGTCAGAGCTCCAGATTCAGGAGGTACGTCTATCTAGCATCCAGCACGAGGGATCATTCAGACTCTAGGAAGTTTTGGCAGGATAGAGGGTCATTACCCTTCTTGACACGGGAGCCACACATAATTTTATTGATACTAGATTTGTGGAGAAGCGTGGACTCACCACAGAAGAGTTCGAGGGCATTAGAGTTAAGGTAGCTGACGGTTACACCCTCCAGTGTGAGCAGATGATCAGAGATCTCCCATTGCGCTTGAATAAATATGAGTTCAAGGCTGATTATTATGTGGTCAACATGGGGGATATAGATTTGGTTTTTGGCATGAAGTGGCTTCATTCCCTTAAGGTAGTCGCTCTTACTCTTAAGGATATGGAGATCTGTTTTGATGTAGATGGGAAGACTCACATTCTTAAAGTAATATGGGATGACAACATCAAAACCATTTCTTTACATCAGATGGAGAGGCTCATGCGACATGACATGGTAGAGTGGGCTGCTGAGTGCACATTGGCACCAATGCAGGAGGGACAACAGAAGACCGAATATCATCCTAACATTCAACAGTTGAGAGTCAAGCATGATAAGGTATTTAGTGACATTCCACCAGGGAGACCTCTAGATAGGGGCATTGAGCATATTATTGAGCTTAAGGAGGGGCTAAGCCCATTATGATTACTCCTTATCGACATCCTAAGTGGTTGAATGATGAGATCGAAAAAACAATTAAGGAGTTACTGGCTATGGGTCACATTCGGCCAAGCAAATCACCGTTTGCTTCTTCAGTTGTTCTAGTGAAGAAGAAGGATGGCACCCTACGAATGTGCATTGACTATAGAGCCCTAAATAAGAGGACCATTAAGAACAGGTATCCTATACCATGTATTGATGAACTTATTGATGAGCTCCATGGTGCACATTACTTCACGAAGATAGACTTAAGATCAGGCTATCATCAGATCAGAGTTTGCGAGCAGGACGTGGAGAAGATAGCTTTCCGTTGCCATAGTGGACACTATGAGTTTATAGTGATGCCATTCAGGCTCACCAGTGTGCCAGCAACATTTCAATCCACCATGAATAGAGTCTTCCATTCACTGTTGAGGAGGTTTGTACTTGTTTTTTTTATGACATTCTTATATACAGTAGGACTTGGCAGGAGCATTTGGCTCATCTAAAGACCATACTCAGCATCTTAGAGAGGGAATCCTTGTACGCCAAGGAGTCCAAATGTGATTTGGGGATGACTGAATTGTTATACTTGGGTCATATTATCAGTGCAGGGGGAGTGCGGATGGATCCTGAGAAGATCCGTGCCATCATAGACTGGCCTATTCCAGCAAACCTAACACAGCTAAGGGGATTTCTAGGTCTATGTGGTTTTTATCAGAGGTTTGTGAATGGTTATTCATGACATGCAGCTCCTATGATAGATTTGAATAAAAAGGGTGCTTTTTGTTGGACACCTGAAGCACAGGAGTGTTTCGAAAGGTTTAAGGAGTTGATGACTACGTGCCCAGTTTTGGCACTACCTAATTTTTCGAAGCCGTTCGAGCTTCAGTGCGATGCTTCAAGCGAGGGAATTGGAGTAGTGCTTATGCAAAACAAGCACCCCATAGCATATGAGAGTCATAAGCTCAGGGGACCAGAGAGACTGTACAACATATATGATAAGGAGATGCTTGCTATCATGCATGCCTTGGCAAAATTTAGGCAATATCTAGTGGGCAGCAAATTTTGCATCAAAATGGACCACAACAGTTTGAGACATTTCTTGGGGTAGCGAGACCTCAATGATCATTAGCATAAGTGGGTGAGTAAAATACAGGCATATGATTTTGACATCTCTTTCATCAAGGGCACCTAGAATGTTGTGGCTGACGCTCTTTCACGCAGGCCGTATATGAATACCATGGTCCACATTACAGAGGATTGGTGACATATGATTGTGGCAGAGTATGCCAAGGATACATGGGCATCTAGCATGGTTGAGGGATCGATGGTTGACACCAGATATACTCTTGTGAATGACTTGATCATTTATATAGGGTCTATTTGATCCCAGGATCATCGATGAAGAACATTATCATGCGAGCTTTTCATGATATACCTACTGCAGGACATCCTAGATATTTTAAGACTTACAGATAGATTAGGGAGAGATTCACATGGAAAGGCCTCAAAGTAGATGTTCTTCAGTATGTGCGTGAGTGCCCTATTTGTCAGCAAAACAAGCAGGAGAACACATACCCAACAGGATTGTTGCGGCCACTTCCAATTCCTGACAAGAAGTGGGAGTGTTTGTCGATGGATTTCATTACGAGCTTGCTTAAAGCCCAAGGACGAGATTGCATATATGTAGTTATGGATCGGTTAACGAAGTATGCTCACTTCTTCCTGATTACCACCACACATACAGCTACATAGGTAGCAGAGGTTTTCTTCTGAGAGGTATTCTGACTGCATGGATTACCTCAGAGCATAGTGAGCAATAGGGATAGTCAGTTCCTGAGTCACTTCTAGCAGGAGGTGTTCTGACTTTGTGGGATTGAGCTTACACCTAGCACCAGCTACCACCTGCAGACTGATGGACAGATGGAGATAGTGAACAAATGGGTGGAGGGCTACCTCAGGAACTACATTGTAGGGCAGAAAAAAGGTTGGGTCAAGTGGATTCATCTGTGCGAGTATTGTTATAACACAACTTTCCACATGACCATTCAGATGTCTCCTTTTATGGCATTGTACGGGTATGAGGCACTGAGTTTTCTAGATTTGCTACTAAGCGACAGTAGAGTGCCGAGTGCTGGGGACCTATTACAGGAGGGTCAGGATATTATGAGGACTCTCAAGGATAATATTGCTAAGGCATAGAATCAATAGAAGTAGTATGCAGATCAGTGGAGGATCGAGAGATATTTTGAGGTGGGTGACATGGTCTATCTTATGCTACAGCCTTACTGACAGTCTACTCTTAAGAAGAGTGGGGCAGAGAAGCTTAAGCCACATTACTATGGTCCTTTCAAGATCCTGAGACGCATTAGAGAGATGGCTTATGAGCTAGAGCTTCCTATAGAGAGCAAGGTACACAATGTCTTTCATGTATCACGCCTTAAAAAGGCGTTAGGACACCATGTGATAACTTCTACAGTTTTACCTCCCTTAGATGATGAGGGAAAGTTGATTTTAGTACCTGAGTCCATCTTGGAATCTAGAGAGAGACAGTTGTGTCGGAGGACTATCAGGGAATATTTGGTAAAGTGGAAAGATTTGCCAGTTGAGGATGCGACATGGGAAAGCAAAGATATTCTACAACATCCAAAGTTGAGATTGCTTAAGGACAAGCAATTTCAGGAGGGGCGGACTGTCATGTCCCCTTCTAGTTGACATCTTTTTTAGCGGATGATTAGCCTATTATGCGACCCTCGTAGACTGATGGGATGGATAGAGGGTCTTGATGGAGATGGGTTGGATTTCGTTCAGGCTCTGGCGGACATGAATTAAGGGAGATATTAATATTTGATTGATTTAATCAAATATTAATTATTTGATCTAATTTTAATTAATTATTAATTATTAATGATTGGGTCTAATTTTAGGATCCTAATTCTAATTTAAGAATTGGTCTAATTTTAAGACCCTAGTTCTAATTTAAGGAAGCCCTAAGTCTAATTTAAGGGAATCTAATTTTAGCAAGCACACCTTTAGAGGTGTATAAGAATCTCTCATGGGAGAGATTTTGTATTCATGATTATTATTGATATTGATTCTTGTTAAGAAATTCTTTTGTGAAGACTGAGCCAAGGGTTCCAGGATTCCATTTGCATTGAAGAACGTCAACTCTTCATTATGTGCGATTCAAAGGTTGTGAAAGATCAACCGATCTATTGCCAAATTGAGAGATAACTTCATACAAAAGTTATCACAAGTGTTTACGAGTTTGAGAGATAACTTCACTCAGAAGCTATCACAAGGGTTTACAGGTATTTCATTATTTTTGGGTTTTGATTCAAGAATTATCTAGATATAGATCTTTTGTATTAGCCCATAATTATATAAATCAGGATCAGGCATACAGGTTGTGCTATATCAATGGCCATATGAATTCCGTACAGATCCATGAAAATCCGTACGCATCAACAGAAAGTTTAGGTACCGACATCGGCGAATAGAGACCGACATCGGTTGACATATCACTGACATCGGTGAGATAACGACTACAGATCGACCGACGATGGCAGCATAACCGACGTCGGTGACTGTGTTTTTTACACAGCAGATCGAGATGTACCAAAATCAGATTTCTTTCCTAGTTTGTGGAATATTTAGGTTATTAAGGCCGTACTTTTAAATATTCTTTGTATACTTGACAGAGGACTTATATTATAAGCTTATGAGCAAATAAATAAGAGTTTATACTGTGATTTATTTATCTAATTGAAGATATTTTGCAAAAATTTAGAAGAGAAATTTAGAGCTTTTGTTTTGATATCCGAAGGGATATTACAACCTCCCCACCGGACTCTCACCCACCTTCAAACATGTACAACCTTTTGATCAAACATACCACCATTTTTAAGGAACTCATAGGATTACCACCTTATCAGCCTTAATACCATCTAATCTCACTACTTCCTAGAAGTTTACCTCCCAACATTCAGCCCTACTAGTACCCATTTCATTAAAATACTAATATTGAAAAGATTTTCCATGATCTCCTGTAGGTTAGGGTCATTTGGCCCATCACTAGTTTGTATTCTTCACCAATCTTGTTTGTTCATAATAAGGATGCCTCCTAGCACCTATGCATTAATTATTGGGATTTGAACAAATTAACCATCAAAGATAAGTTTCCCATTCCCATCATCGATGAACTCCTTGATGAAATCTATGATGCATAGTTTTTATCCAAATTGGACCTCCACTTTAGGTATCACCAAATTCATATTCATGATGTAGACATTTCCAAGACAACCTTCCATACACATGACAACCACTATGAGTTCATTGTCATGCCATTTAGTCTTACTAATTCCCCCTTAAAAATTCCAAATTTTGATGAGCCAAGTATTCTACTACTTATTTTGGAAGTTTATCTTGGTCTTCTTTGATGACATTCTCATATATAATCCTACATGGGAGGATCACCTCCACCACCTCAACATTACCTTGGGAATTCTTGTTTCCAACCACATATGTGCCAAACATTCAAAGTGTTCTTTTGGGAAAATAGAGGTTGAGTATCTATGACATATTTTTGCATATGATGGTGTTTGTGTTGACCCCAAAAAAATTTAAACTATGACAAATATTCCACAACCAAAGACTCTCAAAAGCTTACATGGATTTTTTAGTCTGATAGAGTATTACCAAAAATTTGTTAAGGATTATGGTACAATTTTAGCTCCATTGATAATAACGTTTAAGAAAGATTCATTTTTATGGATTCCCACATCTACCCAAGCATTTTTTGACCTTAAAAATTTTGTGTGCACTATGTCAATCTTGGCCATGCCTGATTTCTCCAAGCCATTTATGCTTGAGTGTGATTCATGTGGAATAGGTATTGGTGACATACTTATATAGGAAGACCACCCCATTTCCTTCACCATCAAGGCCCTCATTAGATACAATTTGGTATGTTCTACATATGAAAAAGATATGATGGCTATCCTCCATATAATTCACAAATGGAATCCATATTTGATTGGTTGACACTTTTGCATCAAAGCCTCTAATATTTTTTATAACAATAGGTATCTTCCCCAGATAAATAGAAATGGGTTTCAAAACTCATGGGATATGATTATGAAATTATCTACAAAAAAGGTAATGAAAATTTAGTGGTTGATGCTCTCTCTCACCAGTTTGAAGACATAGTGTACTTTTATGTAGTCTCTCTTCCCAACTCCACTTGGATCTATGATATTCAAAATGAGTGGCATAATGACATCCCAACCCAATAACTCTTTATTTAACTATATATTAATCCATTTGGTAAACCTCACTATACTTGGGATGGCCACACATTGCAATATAAAGGTCACCTTTTGATACTGGCAGGCTCCAAGGTCAAACACTTAGTTTTATAGGAGATGCATGCTTCCCCTTCTACTAGTTATTCAGGGTTTCTAAAAACATATGAGTAGGTTCACCACAATTTATTTTGTCTAGGCCTCAAGTAGGATATTAAAACATTTGTTATTGAATGTGATACTTGTTAATGCACTAAAGGTGAAAAATTTGACCCACATGGTCTAATCTAATCACTTCCAATTCCCACATACATTTGGACTGACATTTCCATGGATTTTATTAAAGTCCTCCCCAAATTTGGTTACAAATCAGTGATTCTCATCATAGTGCACTTCCTTTCTAAATATGCTCATTTTTGTTCTTTGGCCCATCCCTGCACTACTTCCACCATTGATTAGACCTTTCTTGATCACATATTCCAACTACATGGTGTTCCTTCCTCTATTGTCTCATATAGTGATTCTACCTTCACAAGCCATTTTTGGTAAGAACTCTTCAAGCATTTTGGTACAAAATTGAAAATGAGTTCAAGATACCATCCAAAGATGGATGGGTAGATTGAAATTATTAATAAATGTTTGGAAACCTATCTTAATTATTTTGTCATAAAATAACAACATCAATGGATCAAATGGTTACCTCTTGTAGAATGGTGGTACAATACCTCATACCACACCTCTATTAAAATGAATCCATATAAAGTGGGGTATGGTCAAGCTCCCCCACAACTCCTCCCATATACACATTGTAGTTCATCAATTTAAGAAATCAACATTACTCTATACCATCAGGGTCAACTTCTCTACACCCTATGGGATAATCTCCATATAGCATAGAATTACATGAAGCAATAGGCTAATTGACATTACTTCAAGTGCACCTTTCAACTTGATTATATGGTTTTTATTCATCTATAACCATACAAACACTCATCTCTAAAACACATAGGGTGTCATAAGCTTAAACCTAAGTTTTATGGGCCATATAAGGTTTTTTAGTATATTGGTTCTATTGCTTACAAGTTGGAGCTTCCACCTTCCTCTCACATTCACCCAATCTTTCATGTCTCCTATTTGAATAAAGTTATAGGAACCAACATTAGGGTGCAAATAGTTTTACAAGAACTTGATAATGAAGGCTCCCTCTTTCTCAAAATGGAAGTAGTCTTGGCCCAATACACCTACCAACTTCACTCCCAATTCATCATAGAAGTCTTAATCCAATGACATGGTGTGCAACCCAAAGATGCCACATGGGAACCATTATTCCAAATTCAACAATGCTTCCCACAATTGATGATTTGAGGACAAATATTTTTTCAAGAGGGAGGGGATGTTATGAACCTATGTCCTACCTTTCTCTTTGAAATATTAATGTAGTAGTTTCTATGGATGTATATGCTTTGTAAGTCATCCTTGGAGTATATTTGTATTATCCCACATGCATGGGAAGAAATAGTTGTTAGAATAAAACTAGTATCTAAGTGTTAAGGTCTAATGAAGTCATCCATGAATTGTATTAAAATAATCTTTCTTAAAATAGGTTACCCCATCGAAGAGGCCAATCATTCTATAATTCATCCATTGTAATTTAGTTGTGCTTATTTGAGTTAATATATTACTAATTTTCATAGTTTATTCTATGTATTTTCAATTATCTACTAACTTGTTCAGGAAAGATCCTTTTATTTCATGTATTTGAAATTATCTTCTAACTTATTTAGGGAGGAACCTCTCATAGTCAATTTAATACATACCACTTGATCAAATTACCTTCATATGACATTGTGATGTTAGTAAGCTAGTGAAGTCTATCTCACTATTTGCTTAGTACTATCAATGTGATATTTGGTTAACATAAATATAACCAATAGATTCATATAGTTTATTTCCCACCAATAAGCATAAAACATGATAAACATATAAACAATCAAAATACATACATTAGTCCATCAAATATATGAATGAATCTCCACAATATTATTTATCACATAAATAATAAACAAACAAGTGTAGATTATACTAAATGGGTATAACACACACACACACTCACAAATATTAGGCTACATATTATAACTTATATAAGTAGACATAATACAGTACTTTCTATTAGACATCATAAAACATGCTAAACATAGAAGTAACCAAAATGCATACATTTAGTCTGTAAAATGTATGAATGAATCTAGACATGACAATTATAGTTTATACCACTCGGTTGTAACATATATTTAGACTATGGTTTTCAAATGTAATACACTTTATGACATCCCATAATATCATAGTTCATTGTTCATGAGAAAAACTACATAATTTACAACAAGTATTACACTTTCAAGAGTCAAATGTCTCATAATCCTAAATAATAGGCAATCAAGTATAGTTTATATTGAATAGATATATCCAATGTTTAAACTTCATACTACTATAACTTATAATCATACATCAAGATAAACTAATATCTTGTATATGTCTAAACACTTTTACATATCAATATACTCACAATTTGAACCACACATAAGTTTTCCCTACTATATACTAATAGTCATTTATATCTTTAGTCAAGAACTACATATGATTTTAACAATCATTATAACTTTCTTATTCTTGAAGTATATTGAAGATATTTAAAAGGTTCAATAATGAAAAAATCCTTCATAGTTTTTATCCCTAACTGAATTGATTTTAATCCTTAATATAATAAAATCATATATAACTCCATACACGAGTTCTCAAGACTACATAGTCTTTTGTATTATGATTCGCATACAAGTATTTAACAATCCACAAATTACTCTTATATGAAGCATAATAGTTTCATAAAATATATAAATTACTGAGGTCTTGACAATATACAAATCTATTCCATATTATATATTAAAATAATCATATTATTTTTAGATCAAAATAATTAATCATGTTCAGTTTAACCACATGTTAATATATTAAGGAATGGGATCTTTGTTATGTATCATTCAATGATCATAACTATAGACTACCAGTAGCTCACTATTTATTTATTAACTTAAATTTATTTTGAGTCACTAGCATACTCATAAGTATATCCTCAATTATCCCACTGATATATATGTCCTTAATATATTTCTTATATATTTTTTGTAAAGTATACATGTTTCACTCCACTATATATCCTCAATATCCATAAACCATACATATATAGTAAATAAGAACATCTTTATGTATTTACAAAATTATTTATTGGATAAAATCATATTACTTTTTATTCTTTCAAAGCTATCTATAGGGATTATTTTAGATAATGCCATTAATATATACTCAATTATTTCATATTAATATCTTTCCTTATAATATTGTATGGTAGCTTATACTCAGTTAATATATCATAATAATATATTGGATGATTATTAACCACAAATGATAATCCAATAATATATTATACGTGTCATCCACTCTAATCAGTCTATTGTATACAATATATGCACTATACACTAGACAACATATGCTATACAATATATACTCATCCGTATGAAATATATACAGTTTACTATTTATATACACCATAAGTATGTGCTATAAAATATTATATGGATAACTTACCATAATATATATGCTATATAAAATTATATCTTATAGATCATGTTATATATATATATGAAATACACAAGTCAAAATGATATCTAGTTTGTAAATTCCTATGAATATATCTATCTTGTATATCAAAATACACAAATCAAAATATAGATAACTCATGTTTTAGCTCTATTATTGACAATATAGATTATAATTTGACTAGTATTTGTTGTCAATATGATTGTTATTGATGTTAAAAGGGGAACTATAAATGTCATTGATGTCAAGAGGATTAGACAATATTAATAGAGAGAAGAGCATGTTTTTAAAGTTGCAAAATGTAAAGTTATCATGATTCTTATAGAGATCATTTTTAGACCACTTGAAGAGCAATTGATTGAATATCTATTATGGGTTTTTCAAAAGCATCTTAAATAGATGGTTTGTACGTTTAGTTGAGTAAAAATGAGCTCAAAACTGATTTATCTTTTCTCTCTGACTAACAGGGTTTCTTATTTAAACACTAAGGGTTTAAGATGTTCCATTCATAGGCATATTCTATTTTTATGTTAACTAGCAATAGATAAGAACTAGTTACTTATTTTATAACTTAAGACTTCTTCATCATTGTACAACTAGTCCCTTCAACCTAGTAATTAACAGATCGATCAAATGTTTTAAGATTTTATATTTCTTAAGTCATCAACTTAAGATTTATCCTAGCTCAATAAATGATCAATGATTAATCATAGTTAAAGATCCAATGAAGCATATCTAAGTTAATTTGTAAAACACACCTTTAATTAAATACACTAGTTACAAGTGTCACAATCTTGGAGCTTGTAGAGTAAATATATGAAGTGGTTTAAAGTCACATAGTCAAGGATTAACACAAAAATACTAAGTGTCTCAATAAAAAGAACTAAAAGGAAAGGTACAGAAGGCATGTAAGGATGCCACGTGTCAAATTCATAGGAGCTCATCATAGATAAAGTTTGATCTTTTTGGAAGATGAAATAATGAGTGGTTGATCATGTAATGAATATCTAACTGAATAAGTGGAATCAATGTGATAAAGTGATCGATGTTTATTGATATAGAGGTGAGTTAAAGACTAAGCTAGTTTGATGAGATCAATGGAGAATATTCATTCCAAAGACTTAGAAAACAATAATATGATATTAAGAGATCAAGGTTTAATTCTAGACAAAGGTAGAGTTCATGAAACTTTGGAGATCTAATACCATGTAGGAGTTTGGATCAAAAGATCCAATAGATGCATTTTAAAAATTGGAACATTAAGGCTTAGAAGCATACAAGGATCTAATGGAGAGAATGAGCCTATCAAAAATTTATCTAATAGATGCATTTTAAAGTTGATAAAATTAAATGAGGGTCATTAGATCATGGCATGAAACTTAAGATCAATGGTTAATATTTAAAGATGTGTTCGTCATAATGGTCAAGCAGAGAACCATGCAAGAAAGATGCATTATATGATAGATATAAAAAAAAGATTTTTTTTATCGATAAAATTTATGTAATATGAAATGTAAATCAAAACTAGATCCCATTATATGCTAAATATAGTAATAATACCAAGAATCACGATGGTGGAGCATGAATTCAAGACATCAAATTTTTTTAGGAGCATGATGTGTTATAGGCCAAGTTTGAACATAGAGAAGAAGTGAAATCTAGATCAAATACTTATATATATTTCATCTAGGATACAGGTAAATACTACTGGTGTTATTTAATTATGTCTAATAGATAAATATAGAGACATAAAGATAAAGGGGTAGAGAGATTGAGAAGAGAAGAGAAGAGAAGAGATAGATGTGCAGATCATGAGTAGTTATAGAACAAACCTATTATAGAGAACTAAATTGGATTCATTTATGAATCCAATTTGTAATCTAGAGTTATAACTCCATTAATATAATTGGTATGTGCCATCAGATAAGATGAGTTGGTTCTCAGTTAGGAAGTTGGTGCTTCCTTAGAGTGGATACTCTTAAATTAGGGGATTGGTGCCTCCTTAAGGTTGGTGCCTTAAAAATTGTAACCAATGAGGTTCTTTATTGTGAAGGATAGATTAGAATAGTATATTTTAGTAGCTATTTTCATGGTGGTTTTTTCCATATTGGGTTTTTCATGGTATATCTAATGTTATGCATATTTATGTGTATGTGATCTCTGCATATATTGTTAGTCTGCATTAAAAGTTTTTAAAAGGACTAAGTTAGTCTATTTACTAATTCAACCCCCTCTTAGTAGATAATTATGTTATAATAATTGGTATCAGATCTTTAGTTCCTTAGAAGAAGCTTAATCAGCTCAGGTATATCTTTGATGGTGAACACAAATGGCTAGTCAAGAAGGCTCTTCATCAAATAAATCACCTCTCTTTGATGGATCAAACTATGTATTTTGGAGCATTATAATGGAAACCTATTTATCTTAATTAGGATTTTCTTGTATGGATATCTATTGCAAATAGATATATATCCCCTACTACAACTCCTACTAATTAAGATTCAAAGAAGGCATATGAGAGCAATGTTAAGGAAAAGAATGCTACTATATGTGGATTGTCTAATTTAGTGTTTGTAAAATTGATGCATTGTCAAAATGCATAAGATATCTAGAAAAAATTAAAGGTCATCTATGAATGTGATGACAAGGTAAATTAGGCCAACCTACAAACATTCAAAGGCAAGTTTGAAAGCCTTAAAATGAATGAAGAAGATAAAATTTAGACTACCTCCTTAGAGTAGATGAAATAATCAATGCAATCAGAGGCTTTAGAGAAGAGATGAAAGATCTGGTCATTGTAAAAAATGTCTTAAGATCTATTCCATCAAGGTATGACTCAAAAATATTTACAATAGAGGAAGTAAGAGATCTAGATTAACTCACTATTGATGAGTTTCATGGAACATTCACAACCTATGAGATGAGAATTGGAGAAACAGATGCCTTCAAAAGAGAAGTTACATTCAAATCATCCAAATTGGTGAAGGTATAAGTACCTACATCTAGATCTAAGGAGAATATTGAATAAGAATCGAACTTTATCAAAATATTAAGAAGAGGATCTACAAATTATAAAGGCAAGTTACCCTTTAAATGCTTTAACTATGGTAAGGTAGGACATTTTGCTGCTAAATGCCCTTATAATAAAAAGGATAACTTTTTGAGAAATAAGAGGATAATAAAAAGGTGAAACCCAATTATTCCATGAATAACTTCTTAAAAAACAAGAAAGGCATATACACAAAATAAAAAAATGATTCATTAGATGATAGTAATAGTTCTGACAATGAACATGACTATGCTTTTGTGGCTAAGGAAAGGGAAGTCTTATTCATGACATTAGGATCAGCTTTTATGGATCAATAAGTTGAAAATTTATATGAATAATAAGAAGGATAAGTGGATATAGAGTGTGAACTCATCTGTGATCTAGAAGAAATTGACAAGTTGAGAAAATATGAATCAAAATAAAAGAAGCTTGGATAAAAGGAGATTGAAAAAGTGTCCAAAAGTCTTTAAAAATATGATTAGATGGTGGTTAGAATAAAGACACAAGTTTTAGAGGCTAAAATAATAGAATATGTAGTCAAAATTTAACTACAATCTAAATATGATGAGTGCATGAAGTTAGAAGTAGAGATAGTGGCTTTGAGAAAAGAATTTGAGAAATATAAAGATCAAATAGACAAAGGTCTAAAGCTGAAAGGAGGATCAGACATTCTTGATGATTTGATCAACTCTCAAAATCCTTTAAAAGAGATATCTAGTTTTGGTTATGAAAAAAGAAAAAGTTCCATAACTAGTACATTTGGTAACCTATATGAAAACTTCAAAGTAAAAGGAAAATTAGGAGTAAATAAAGAGAAAGATTGCAAGGATATAAAGACAAACATAAGCATTGTTGATGTAAAGAATATTGAAGAGAGGAAAAAAGAGAAATGAGAAAATCTCTACAAACTCAAGGAATATGCATAACACAAAGGTAGTTGATGCAGATGGTTACACAAGAGTGAGAGACTTTAAGAAGCCATAGTTGAAAATAACTCCTCATATTGCATAAAGAAATGTTATGACTAGATATTCTTAGTCTTTATATGGTTATTATTATACTTTTATTTATTTTGGTAATAGGGCTATTGATTTTAGAGTTTTACCTAAAAGGATAACAAATTTTGTAAGCAAAAATTCATTTGTACCCTTGTTAGATACAAATGTAATATGTTATAATTGCAATAATTTTGGTCACATAACTAAATAATGCATAAAAAACTTTGTAAGACCAAAAAAATAAAGTAATAAGAAAGACATGCCTCCTAATGTGAACAAAGGTTCATAAGTTTTTGAAAAAGGGAAGAATATGCCAAATAAGAAACCCAAGGATGTGTGGAAAGTGAAAGATCTATCTATGATTGCTCAAACTGCACTCCATGCCAAGGAGCAAAATTTATGGGAGACAACACTATAGTAAAGATCCAAGGTAAAGGAACCTTGAACATAATTAGAAAACTATCAACACATGATGTCCTTTATGTTGAAGGACTAAAACATAATATAATAAGTGTCAGCCAAATGTGTGACAATAGATATAAGGTTACATTTAATGTAGAAGGTTATAATTTAAAAATATCTGAAAGACTAGTTGCAGAAGGGAAAATAACTAAAATCAATATTTATAATCTTGTTGAAGTGAATGGTAGTAACTTCCTAATAGGAAAGATTGATGGGATTTGGTTATGGCATAGAATAATAGGCCATGTAAATTTTTATAAAGTGGTAAAGTTAAGCTCAAATAAGTGTGTTAGACACATGCCTAAGATAACCAAACTTATAGACACTAATTGTAAGGAATGTCAACATGGTAAGCAGACAAAGGCTAAATTTCAAACAAAGGAGTATGTAACTATAAATCCTCTATAATTAGTTCATACTGATATTTGTGGTCCTACTAAGACAAGAGGATCTAAAAGAGAGAGACACTTCATGTTATTTGTATATTTTTACTCAATAATACATGGGTAGCCTTTTTGAAAGACAAGTCATAGGCAATTGAGACATTCAATATCTTTAAGGCCATGGTGGAGAATGATATTGGATGGAAAATCAAATGCTTAAGATCTGATAAAGGTGGATAATTTAGCTCAAATGAGTTCATAAAATGCAGTGAAAAGCATGGAATCAAAATACATTACTCTATAGCAAGGACTCTATAATAGAATGGAGTTGTTGAAAGAAAGAATAAGACAATCAAGGAGATGGCCATAACAATTCTAAAAGAGATCAAGTTAATTGATGGAGACTAAAGAGAAGCAATCCAAACAAATATATATATCTTGGAAAAAGTTTAACTAAGGGTAAATATTGATAAAACTCCCTATGAACTATTGTATGGAAAACCTACCTCTGTGAAGTATTTCAGAGTGTTTGGCAGCAAATGATACATCAAGAGAAAAGAAGACAAATTGGGAAGCTTTAAATCAAGATGTGTTGAAGGAATATTTTTGGTTATTCGACCCAAAGAAAAGCCTACATATGTTATAACAAAAGGATACACAAGATTGTAGAAAGCATCAATGTCAAGGTTGAGTAAGGCTTGAAACATGTTAAAACTAACAAATAAATCTATATTGAAGAATCAAATTTTGAAGAAGAAGCATCTAATGAAGAGGCTAAGGAAATGAATGAAAACCCACCTACAAGATTTGTTCAAAAGGATCATCCTATAAAGTAGATCATTGGAAATAAAAATCAAAGATTTTAGATAAGAATAATAATTTCACAAAACAAAGAGCAAGTAATTTTTGCTCTAATGTTTGAAATTGAGCCTAAGAGCTATGTTGAAGCTAGCAAGGATGAGAATTGGCTAAAATCCATGGAAGAAGAATTGAGCACAAACCTTTTCAGTTAGCTACAAGACCTTCTAACAAGAATGTAATATGTACAAAATGGGTCTTTAGAAATAAGGTTAATGAGGATGGAACTATTATAAGGAATAAAGTAAGATTTGTGTGCAAAAAATATGCATGAGTTGAGGTCATAGATTTTGAGGAAACATTTACTCTAGTTGCTAGATTGGAAGAAATAAGAATGTTTCTAGCATTCTCTATTTACAATAAATTCAAATTCTAACAAATGGATGTTAAGTCTGCTTTCTTGAATGGGAACCTAGAAGAGGAATTATACATAGAATAACCTAAACTTTTTCAACTATCAGAATAAGAAGATTATGTATGCAAACCAAAGAAAGCTCTATATGGTCTTAAACAGGCACCTAGAGCACGGTATTAAACATTAGACCAATACCTGCAACAATAAGGATTCAATAAAGGATGTGTAGATAATAATCTATACTTCAAATCTAAAGATGAGCTTATGTTTATTGTTGTATATGTATATGACATCATTTTTGGTGGTAGCAACGATATAATGTGAAAAGAATTTTATATAAAAATGAAATGTGAATTTGAGGTGTCTATGCTTGGAGAACTATATTTCTTTTTAGGTCTTAAAATAACACAATCTGATGAAGGGATATTTATATCCCAAACCAAGTATGATAAGGAAATGCACAAGAAGTTTGGAATGAAAGATAACAAACTAGTAGGTACTCCTATGATTACTAGTTGTAAGTTGAGAAAAAATAATGAGTCCCTTGATGCAAATTAGACTTTGGTAGATAAATAATAGGTAGCCTATTATACCTAACTACATCAAGACCTAATATCATGTAAGTAGTGTGCAAGGTTTTAATATTTCAAGATGCTCCTAAATAGTCACATGTCAATGTAATGAAAAGAATCTATAGATAAATCAATATCACAATTGACTATGGCCTATGGTATCCCAAAGGTTAAGATTTTCCTTTGATAGCATATACAGATGTTGATTGGGTAGTATGGATGATAGAAGAAGCACTAGTGGTGGTGTATTTTTTCTTAGAAACAAAATTATTTCATGGCTAAGAAAAAATCAAGAGTTAGTTAATCTTTATACAATAGAAGTAGAATATGTGGCAATAGTGACATATTACACTCAAGTATTGTGGATGAAGCAAACACTTGAAGACATCAAGGTAGAGTAAATACCAGCTATCTCTATTCTTTGTGATAATTCAAGTGCTATTAACATATCAAAGAATCCATTGATGCATTCTATAACCAAGCACATATCAATAAAGTATCACTTATTAAGAGAAAAGGTTGAAAATCAAGAGGTCACAATGGAATATGTGCCAACACATGATCAAATTGTAGACATATTCACTAAACCTCTTCCCAAGGAATAATTTGAGTATCTGAGATAGAAATTGGGACCTACATCACATCACTAGTTTTTAGTGATAGAGCATGATTCTAGGGGGAGTATCATAGAAGTCTTATTAATACTTGGAAGAAGAGATAAAATTTAACTTAGGTATGCATAATCTTACAAATTTATAATGAGTTGATATTTGAAGATTCTTAGACAATCTATGAAAAAGTTGGAGTCCCTTTGCCATTGATATCAAAGGGGGAGAAAAATTGAAAATGCTCTCTATAAAAAATTTAAAGAGTAGAGGATGTGTCCAAGTTGAGTTTAGGTAAATGTTTCATTTCCTAAGGGGGAGCAAGTTTAGTATATGTAGCTTCAGTTTTAGTTCATCATAAGCCAATGCAAGCACTACAAGTACAGTCTCTATAAAAGTTTGAAAGAGTATAACATGTGTCCAAGTTGAGTTTAGGAAAATGTTTCATTACCTAAGGGGGAACAAGTTTAGTAAAATAATCTTTAGTTTTAGATCATCATAATCCAATGCAAGCACTTCAAGTACATTCAATGCCATCATTGAACATGATTAGGAGAAGGATCAAAGCATTTAGTTTGCCATCAATGCCAAAGGGGAAGATTGTTGGTAATATGATCATCATTGATGTCAAAAGGGGTAGTATAAATATCATTGATGTCAAGAGGATTAGAAAATACTTATAGAGAGAAGATCATGTTTTTAAAGTTTTACACTATAAATTTGTCATGCTTTTACAAAGACCATTTCTAGACCACTTGAAGAACAATTGATTAAAGATCTATTATGGGATTTTCAAAAGCATCTTAAATATATGGTTTGCAGGTTTAATTGAGTATAAATGAGCTCAAAATTGATTTATCATTTCTCTCAAACTATATAAGGTTTCTCAATTAAACCCTAAGGGTTTAAACCATGGCATTCACAAGCATGTTCTATGTTTATGTTGACTGGCTATAGATGGGAACCACTTACTTAAGTTATAACTTAAGTCTTCCAAATCATTGTACAAATAGCCCATTCGATCTAATAATTAATAGATTGAGTAAATGTTCTAAGAATTTATGTTTCCTAAGTCTTTAACTTAAGATTTGTCTCATTTTAATCAACTATCAGTGCTTAATAGTATGTTAAAGATCCAAAAAAGCATAATTAAGTCAATTTTTCAAAGGCACCTCCAAGTAAATGCACTAGCAAAAAGTGTCACAATATTAGAGGTTGCAAAGTAAATATACAAAGTGGTTTAAAGTAAAATAGTAAAATATTAACATAGTAATGATAAGTGTCTCAATAGTGGGAATTGATAATAAAGGTGCAATAGGTACTCAAGGATGCCAAGTGTCACACTCACGGGAGCTCATCAAAGATAAATTTTGAGCTTGTTAGAAGATTGAACACTGAGTGGTTGATCATGTAATGAAGATATTATAGAGCAAGTGGACTTAATGTGATAAAGTTCTTGATGTTTATCAACATAGAGGTGAGTTAAATATTGAGCTATTTTGATGAGATTGATGGAGCATATCTATTCTAAAGACTTGGGAATCAAATAGATGAGATTAAGAGCCTAAGGTTTAACAATAGATAGAGGTAAATTTCATGCAATTTTGGATATCCAAGGCATGTAGGAGCTCAGATCAAAAGATCAAATGGATGAATTTTAAAAATTGTAAAATTAAAGCTTGAAAGCATACAAGAATTCAATGGAGTGCATGAGCTTGTTAGAACTTAATATAACAGATTTATTTTAAAGTTTATCAAATTGAATGAGGATCATTGTACGATTGCACAAAACTTAAGATCAATGGTTAATATTTAAATATGTGTGCATCTTAATGGTCAAGTAAAGAACCATATAGGAAAGATGCATTATAGCACACATATAATAAAATAAATTGTTGTGATTGATAAATGTTTTGTAATATGGTACATACATCAAAACTAGAGCCTGGTATATGCTAAATATAGTAATAAGACTAGGAATCATGGTGGTGGAGCATGAATTCAAGATGCAAAATATTTATAGGTGCATGATGTGTTATAGACCAAGTGTGAACATAGAGAAGAAGTATAACCTAAATCAAATACTTGTGTGTGTGTGTGTGTGTGTGTGTGTGTGTGTGATCTAGGGTATAGGCAAATCCTGTTGGTATTATTGAATTATCTTGAATAGATAAATATAGAGACAAAAAAATATAGGTGAAGAGAAAAAGAGAAGAGAAGAAAGATATGTATAGAGAATGAGCAATTACAGACCAGACCTATAACAAATAATTGAATTGAATTCATTTATGAATAAAATTTGTAAACTAGAGTTTTAGCTCCATTAATTTTATTGGTAGGTGCCATCAGAAAAGCTGAGTTGGTGCTCATTTAGGAAGTTGGTTTTGTTTATCCTTTCATCATTTTTTCATGGATGTGGTATTCTCTTTTTCCAAGCTTCCCTTATCTTTTATTCTATTCTTGTATGAATTTATTTTTCTTATTTTTTAAAAATCTCTCTCTTTTTTTGAAATCTTTGTGTTTTCTTTAAAAATCTAATTTCTTTCTTTCTTGATCTATTTATTTTATTCAATGATTTTTATAATTTCTTTGATTTTTATTTCCTTTTTTTTCTTTACTTTTATTAATTTTTTATTATTTATATAGTTTAATAACTTTAATAATAATTAAATTATTATAAATATTTTATTTTCTAATTATTAATAAATATAATACATTTAATAATTATGACACAATCGATTTATCTGCTTCTAACTTAACATAAGCAAATAATGACTAATGTAAGTCAATTATATTCCTCTTTTATATAACTATAAATACATTTAATTTTCCCTAGTGTAGTATCACAAGATTAATTCTTCATCTTCATTTAACTAAGCTAGCACACAACTCATATGCATGTACAATTATTTAAATCCAAACAATTATTAAAAATATACTAACACTAACAATTCAAACCATGCATTTAGTATGTATTATTTAATGTGGTGTGTGTAGGGTTCTAATCATTCCTATATCATCCTCCAATATCTCCATATATGTCACCCTTTCTAATGATGATCTCCCTACATCATGCTCTGAGGGATGAATTTCTCCTTCAACCAAATCATGATAAGAAGATAGTTATTCCATAACATCATGACATAGATATCATAAAATATTGCTAAATAATAAACCAAAATGATTAAAATTTAAAGAATATACATTACATCTAACTCATGGTAATGAAATAATGTATTCAAATCATTATTCATATGTCCCATAATAACATATAAATTATAGCTTACTCAAATAGTAATCAACTCAAATCATCAACTATAAATACCCATGTATAATCTAGTAATTTTGCCTAGAGAGGAATAAGATGTAACATCCTTCCCCTTAAATCTATTACTATTTTTAGATGACACTTATGAAAACATAAGTTTTTAATTAAAAACATTGTTTAGAAGAAAAATAATAACATAGTATAGACTATCAAATCAATCAACTAAATGTGAAATTCACCTATAGAATTCATCATAGTTTTCCCAAATAGCACTATCCTTAGATTGTTGGTCCCATAATACCTTATACTATGACATCTCCCTATTATGAAAATGAAGTTTACGAGTGTCAATTACTATGATTGGTTCTACCATGACCACCCCAGGGTCTAGAACTAGCAAGGAAAGCCTATATGCTACATAATTGACCACTTCTAATACCTTAATGGGTCCCAAATATATTAGTGAGAGTTTCACTGACTTCTTGAATTTAGGATTCAACCAAAAAAATAATAAATCAACTTAAAAGACAAAAAAATGGCCATAGAGACTTCCACAAAGCCTCTCAGTCTCTTTGCACATTTCTCTATCCTAGAGAGTGTTTTTCTCATTTCAGAGAAAAGTGTTTAGAGAACTTGGAAATATTTATGAGTATAAGTTAATACTACCACTAATCCATGTAGTTATTAGTAAGTATAAAATGTTAATACTTATTTTACTCCATGTAGCTCTTGAAAATTATGATGATAAATAAGAACTAGAAATACTACATTTACAATGTTAAGCACGAAATATACTGAGAGGGGGGTGAATCAAAATATTATATATCTTATAAATCTTTCCTTTAACCAAATTCCACTTAATCAAACATTCAAGATATGCACTAAAAATCAAACAATAAAAATCCACACAAGATAGAGAGAGACACCAGATATAACATGGAAACCCAATGTGGGAAAAACCATGAAGAATCAATCTCAAATATATTCATGAGAACAACCCCACAGGAGCACCATACCCTTTTGACAAGTACAAACCTCAGCTATAATTCATGAGCACCAACCCACAGGAGCTTCAAACCCCTTTGCCGAGCACCAACACATCACCTATTCATGATCACCAACCCATCAATAATTCATGATCACCAACCCCTTTGCCAAGCACCAACTCAGCAACAATTCATGAGCACCAACTCACAGGAGCACTAACCCCTTTGTGTATACCACACACCTATCTCTCAATGTTGTTATCTCAACAAATGATAGATCAATACAACATCTCCTTCCTCTCTCTCTCACCTTTGATCTTCTAAGCTAGATATAACAAATACAAATCATATTCATCTCTCACAATTGCTCTTCTAAGCTAGATATTACACTATCAAATTAACCTCTCACTCTCATATTACAAATGGCTACTCAAGCCTTTATTTATAGCTTTCCAAATGACCTTTGGCCTTCCCCCTTTGTGACCTTTCAATCCTCATGGAAAATGGCACCAATTTTGGATGACCTTTCATATTCAAGCCTTTGAAAAGTCATGTGGTGACCCTTCATGACCAAAAAAGTCCTTCCCACTTTTGTCCTTATCTTTGGTGACTTTTCATATTCCTTAAAGTGTCCCTTCATGAGAAATTCGCCCTTCCTCTTTTGTCTTCACTTGGTGACTCTTGGTATTCCCCAAGATGACTCTTCATGGGAAAATGCATCCCATCCTTCTTTAGTCTTTATCTCGTAACTCTTTGACTTCTCCATGGGCCCTTATTTTGTCTCATATGCAACCAAAAATATATTTGTTAATATTAAATAAAAATTAACTCATATTAGCCAAAATATATTTATTACAAACAACATTAAATGCAATGGGGTCTTTATCACCAATAATACTAAACCTTTGACATCAATGACAATATTTCCAACATATAATGTATACAAAATTAAGGAATAAACATTCCATATTATGTGTGTATGGCCAAATGACTAGATTTAAAAAGTAATGTTTGTCAAATATTGGATTCAACAAACTCCCCTTGTTGGATCCAAACTTATTAAATACCAAGTCAATGTGAGATTAAATAAGATCTACTCCATCACTTAGTACTCATGTTCTTAGTTTACCACTTGTCCCTTAGGTTTCCATGACATAATGATCTCCAAAATGTGCACGTGGTTCAAATAATCACAAATATATACTAACAAATCTTAGAGTGCAATGATATTCACTAAATAATTCAAGATGTATCAATATCCATCACAAGAAAATCATTCAATCTTTCCATAATTGCATTAATTTACCATTAGCCAAACATAACTAGTATCACAGTTCAAAAACTAAACCATCTCTATTATATTCACATTTAATGGGAATTAATATTAAAATTAATATAAAAATGAAGGCCGAGGGTCATGTTTTCCTTAAAAATCATAAAAGGAAAAAGTGAGAAAATGCATCCTTGCTTTTTCATTTAGTTAAACAACAAGTAAAAATTTTATCTCAACCCCTTAGACTTAACAAGATGTTCCATACATCCTATTTCATACATGCTCTAGGTGAAAGGTACATAAATAAATCATTAAACAACATGTTTATTACAAGATGAGAATAATATCAATATAATCAAGAGTGAATCATAATGTTGTTCCCAAAATCTGTCACTCATATTTTGGGACAACATATGAACTATTTTGGTCTTGTAGGCCAAAATTCCCTCTTCCATTCTCAAAAATTATTTTGGGCATTCAAATTCTCCATTTTTCAAGCTTTTTTATCTAAACAAACTCTATAAGTTCATTTCTACGGACTCTATAGGCTTAAATATATAGACTCTATAAGCTTGAATCTACAGACTCATTTCTATAGACTCTACCAATTCTATGAAATCTTTTCTATAGACACTGTAGGTTCATTTCTATGGACTCCGCATGTTCATTTCAAAAGACTCAGCAAAAATAAAAAGGCTTGAACAGTTGAACCTTGAACCAAAATGGTTCAAAGGTTCAATGGGTTCAACAGTTCAAAGGTTCAATGAGCGGTTGATTCAACGAAGTTGGTTCAATGAAGTTGATTCAAGTAGTCAAGTGAACACAAGATTGAACCATTGAACCAAAGTTGGTTCAATCAATCAGTTCAATCAACTGGTTCAAAGGAGTGCCTCAAAGTGAAAAGACTAGGTGCCCTTGTGGAGGACAGTGAACCAAAGGCCAAGTGCCCTTGCATAGGGCAGTGAAGAAAAGAAAGCTTCAAGGAACAAAGGAATGAACCATTGAACCATTGAACCTTGAACCAAATTGGTTCAATGGGTTCAATGGGTTCAACAGGTTTAACGAGTTTAATGGATTTGAATATATCAAGGGACTTAGAAAAATAGAGATGCAATGGAACAAAGGATGAACCAATGAACTGATTGAACCTTGAACCAAAAAAAAAAGTTCAAAGTTAAAAGGTTCAACGGTTCAAAGGAAGAGCCAGACAAAGGAAGGAAGTGGATGATTCCAAAGACTAGTTCAAAGGGATGGTTCAACCATATATCAAAAAAGTGATTGAACCATTGAACCTTGAACCAAAAAAGGTTCAAAGGTTCAATGAGATTGGTTCAAAATGATTGGTTCAAGTGGTCAATTAAATGAACAAAATGCAAGATTGAACCATTGAACTGTTGAACCAAAGTTGGTTAATTCAATCAGTTCAAGCAGTCAGTTCAAAAAGAGTGCCCCAATGAACCAAGGCCAAAGTACCCTTGTGGAGGGAAGTGAACTAAGGGTAGGTTCCCTTGTGGAGGACAATGAACATTGACTCAAAGATCAATAGAAAAGCTTGAAGGAAAGTGATCAAACCAAAAAAGTGATCAAAGTAAGAAAGCGATTGAACCAAGGAGCCGAGAAGGCCACTCAAACTGTTGAAATAGTCAACCATTGATGTCCCCGTGGACGTAAAATTTAAGATAATGAAATATCTATTGATTTTCAAATATGGCACTTGACACTCAAAAAAGGACCATTTGAAAAGCCTGAAGGGACACCTTCCCTTCGAGGTGTTCCAAAGGATTGATAAAGATGCAAAAATAATTTTCTCTTAGAGTTCCATGGAGGGAACCAAGTGACAACTATAGAAGGTTTTAATGTGTTTTTATAAATGCAATGGAAGTCACCATGTGTCCCTTGTAAAACTCAAAAGAAAGTGCCAAGTGTCAACATCTACCATTTCTTCCTTTTGTTTCATTTTTGAGTAAGGACTGTGGTGGGGCCCAAGTGAGTTGCTAAGGTATGTAGAGTGCACCAAGTGTCATCATCCATGTGAATTCAAATAAGTCCCATATGTTTCTATAGTGTTTCTAAAAGCTTAGTAGAAGCCGCCATGTGTCATCTTCTGTAGGACCCTTAAAAGTTATCTTATGCTTCTATAAGTTAAATGGATGCTATCAAGTGTCCTCGCCTATTTCACAGTGGAAAGTGTCACCTATCCCTTCATTAGGAATAAAGTGCTTGAGAGCTCAAAATATAGTAATGAAAGGGGAAACGATGGAAAAAGATAAAAAATATCTATGCATGGGATATGTTTCTAGAAGGTGAAGCAGCCCACCAAGTGGACATCAAAGAGCGCAAGCATTCAATGGTGCGGCCTATTCTCTTGCATTGAGTAAAGCAAAAATAGCTATGCACACATCAGGAAACACAACAGGTAGCCCATATTTAAGACCAACACTTGATTCCAACATAGCCCATGGATAGAATTTAAAATGCATTAAAGGCATTGAATGCATCATAGGCCATCATTTTTGTGAAACAAAGCACCCAAGTCTTTATTGGAGCACTATATATTGGAATCTCTCTTATTTTTTTAGGGGAGATCTCTTTGTTATCATAAACAAAACTCTGCCCAAATTGAAAGGCATTACTGAGACTTTGAGCTCAGATTGTTGATCATATTTCATTATTTGAATAAGAAAACAAGTCACTTTCTAGACATTGTGCTGAAATAGCTTGGTTGTTAGGGAAATTATTCTTATGTCTATTTCCTTAATACATTTTATGTTTATTTAATTAAATAAGTAGAATTAGTTAAAGTAATTAGGAAGGTGTCTTGAAGCCAGCTGTGGAGAGACTTTGTGCTGCCATAATTGTCTTTAGTTTGTCTATTTTCTATTTCTATGTAAAGGATCTTGGGATGACTTTGTGCCCTCATTATCCTTCATATTTCATTCTTTGGCAGTTGAGGTGGAGAATTTATGCTACATTTCATCCTACTGTGTTACTGTGCCCTATTACAGTTACTTGTCACTACCTGAAAGGTTCTTGTTGTTTATTGAATATCACTTTTGAAAGAAGAGGAGTGCCTTCGGTCATTTCATTAGGATTTCCCCTTTGATTTGTAAACATCATCTCTAAAAAAAGAGAGATGGATGGTGTTATCCTACCCCTAAGTGTTGCTTTTAGCTTATTTATAGTAAATTAACATATATATATATAGCCCCTTCATACTTATAGGGAACCTCCCCTTGATGAGAGGAGAGATTTGTCCACTTTTGATGTGGTAAAACTACACATTTAGCCGACCAATCTTCCTTGCTATGGAGAGACTTTGTGCCTTATGTGCTTATTCTAGAAGGTGAAGCAGCCCACCAAGTGGACATCAGAGAGCATGAACATTCAATGGCATAGCTATTCTCCTTCATTGAGTAAAGCAAAAATAGCTGCACACACATTAGAAAACACATCAAGTGGCCCATATTTAAGACCGACACCCGATTCTAGCATAGCCCATGGACAGATTTAAAATACATTGAAGGCATTAAATGCATCATAGGCCATCATTTTTGTGAGACAAATTGCCCAAGTCTTTCTTGGAGCATTATATATTGGACTCTCTCTTATTGTTTTAAGGAGATCTCTCTATTATCAAAAATAAAACTTTGCCCAAATTGAAAGGCATTACTGAAACTTTGAGCTCAGATTATTGATCATATTTCATTATTTGAATAAGAAAACAAGTGACTTTCTAGACTTTGTGCTGGAATAGTTTGGTTGTTGGGGAAATTGTTCTTATGTCTGTTTCCTTAATATTTTTTGTGTCCATTTAATTAAATAAGTAGAATTAGTGAAATTAATTAGGAAGGTGTCCTAAAGCTAGCTATGGAGAGATTTTGTACTACCACAATTGTATTTAGTTTGTCTATTTTCTATTTCTATGTAAAGAATCTTGGGATGACTTTGTGCCCTCATTATCCTTCGTATTTCACTTTTTGGCAGTTGAGGTGGAGACTTTGTGCTACATTTCATCCTACTGTGTTACTGCGCCCTGTTACAATTACTTGTCACTACGTGAAAGGTACCTATTGTCTATTGAACAACACTTTTGAAAGAAGAGGAGTGCCTTTTGTCATTTCATCAAGATTTCTCCTTTGATTTGTAAACTTCATCTCTAAAAAAGAGAGATGGATGGTGTTATCCTAATCATGAGTGTTATTTTTATCTTATTTATAGTAAATTAGCATATATATATAGCCCATTCATACTTATAGGGAACTTCCTTTTGATGAGAGGAGAGATTGGAGAAGTAACACACCAAGTGGACATCAGAGAGCATGAAAATTCAATGGCACAGCCTGTTCTCTTGCATTAAATAAAGCAAAAATAGCTACGCACCCATCATGAAACACATTATAGAAAAATAGGAAACCATAGTAAGGAATATTGGTTGGCAAAATGTGTAGGTTTACCACATTAAAAGGGCACAAATCTCTCCTCTCATCATGGGGAGGTTCCCTATAAGTATGAAGGGGCTATATATATGCTAGTTTACTATAAATAAGTTAAAAATAACACTCACGGGTAGGATAACACCATCCATCTCTCTTTTTTTAGAGATGATGTTTAAAAATCAAAGGGGAAATCTTTATGGAATGATAGAAGGCACTCCTCTTCTTTCAGAAGTGTTGTTCAACAAACAATTGGAACCTTTCAGGTAGTGACAAGTAACTATAACAGGGCATAGTAACACAGTAGGATGAAATGTAACACAAAGTATCCACCTCAACTACCAAAGAGTGAAATATGAATGATAATGAGGGTATAAAGTCATCCCAAGATACTTTACATAGAAATAGAAAATAAACAAACTAAAGACAATTGTGGTAGCACAAAGTCTCTTCACAGCCAACTTCAGGAAACCTTCCTGATTACTTTCACTAATTTTGCTTGTTTAATTAAATGGACCAAAAATGTATTAAGGAAATAGACATAAGAACAATTTCCCCAACAACCAAGCTATTCTAGCACCAAGTTTGGAAAGTCACTTATTTTTTTATTCAAATAATGAAATATGATCAACAATCTGAGCTTAAAGTCTCAGTAATGCCTTTCAATTTGGGTAGAGTTTTATTTTTGATAATAATGGGAATCTAAATCAGTCATCCTTAAAGGATAACTATCCTTTTCCCATCATGGACAAATTACTTTAGGTAGTGAGTGGTTTTGAGATGTTATCAGTGCTAGATGGCTTTTTAGGATACAATCAAGTAGAAGTTGGTTAAGTAGACCAGCACAAGACTACCTTCACCATGCCTTGGGGTACCTTTGCATATCGAAGGATGCCATTTGGCTTGATAAATGTTGGTGATACTTTCTAGAGAGAAATGGACCTTGATTTCAAAGATGAAATAGGTAAGCTCATTATAGTATACAATGATGATTTAACAGTCTTTTTCAAGCATTGTCTTGATCATGTGCACCATTTACAACAAATGTTGGAATGATGTCGCCAGAATGGCATTTCTCTAAACCCCAAGAAGTCTATTTTTGGAGTAACAAAAGGGAAACTTCTCAAACACATTACATCTAGAGAAGGCATAAAGATTGACATAGAAAGAGTCAAGTCCATCTAGGATCTTACTTTACCCACGAGTAAGACTGTGGTTCACTCTTTCTTCAGAAAAGTGAATTTCTTATAAAGATTCATTCCTGAGTTCATTAAGAAGACTCATCATATTGTAGATATGATGAAAGGAAAGGTGACTTTTAGCTAGATTGAAGAAGGCAAATTAGCATTTTGGGACATCAAGATAGCCATTGCCCATGCCCTAATTTTGGTTTGTCTAGATTATACGAAATATTTCATCATGTATAGTTATGCTTCTAAACACACACTTTCGGCCATTCTAGTTCAATAGAATGAAGAAGGTGTGAAATCTCCCATATCCTTCATAAGCAATCATCTTAAAGCTCATGAGCTAAAGTATTCAAACATGGAGAAGCATGCCTATGTGGTGGTTAAGGTAGTAAAGCATTTTCACTTTTACATTCTAAATTCCCACACTACTGCCCTGGTTCTTGATACCACAGTTAAATCCATATTAACTCAGCAGGAGTTTGGAACCAAAAGGGGGAATTAGATTGAAAAAATCTAGGAGTTTGATCTAGTTATTAAACCAATGAAGCTAGTATGGGGAAAGGAC
Source organism: Torreya grandis (assembly GCA_037957365.1). NCBI lineage: Eukaryota > Viridiplantae > Streptophyta > Pinopsida > Cupressales > Taxaceae > Torreya > Torreya grandis. The sequence goes on from JARHVA010000269.1 coordinate 2,862,117, forward strand.
CTTTGTCAATTGATTGTTGACAATAGACCTAAAGAAACAAGGCATGAAGAAAAAAAAGTAGAAGACACGCCAACAGTCCTCTTTGTCTCCACCATGAATGAGTGGTATTCAAGTATTTCTCATTTCCTTACTTATGGTGAGTGTCCTACTCACTTATCTCATAAATAAAAAAGAACTGTTAAACTAAAAGCTACCAATTTTATCCTCTGGAACAATGGCTTGTACAAGAGGAGCCTTGATGGAGTTTTCCTTCACTACAGGGATAAGAGTAGCAGAACCAACTTTTGAGGTCCTTCCATAATCTAGCCTATGGAGGACATTTTTTTGTTCTTGTAACTGCCCACAAGATTCTTAGATCTAGGTATTACTAGCCTACTTTGTTTTAGGATGCATACAAATGGGTACAAAAGTGTGAACTGTGCCAATAGTTCATTGGAAGACCCAAGTTAGCTGCCCTACCTCTCAATCCAATAGTGATAAAAGAGCCATTTCAGTAATGGGGAATCAATTTCATTGGTGCTATAAACCCATCTTCCAAGTGCTAGACATGATTACATCCTCACAGCCATAGATTACTTCACCAAATGGGTGGAAGAAATTCCAACCAAACATGCTACTTTAGAATTAATATGCGATTTCCTCAAAGATAACATCATTTCCAGGTTTGGGGTCCCAACCAAAATTGTGACAGACAATGTTGCATGTTTCTCTTCCCATGAAATCACTTAGTTTTATTTTTACTATGGAATTACCCTCTCCCACTCCTTTAACTATTTCCCATAAGGGAATGGCCAAGCTAAATCAAGCAACAAGAATCTGGTGACCATCATCAAAAAGTTGGTAGACAACAACCAAGGAACATGCCATAAAGCATTAGTTTATGCTTTATGGATAGATAGAATTATGCCCAAGAGGGCAATATGTATGTCACCTTTCCAACTTCTGTATTATCTCAATACAGAGATACCAATCACCCTAAAATTACTAGCATTGAAATTGGCAAAGGTGGCCAAAGATCAGACATATGAAAGCTCCATCGACAAGAGGATCATGTGCTTAATTGAGCTTAATGAGTAGCAAACTATGGTGGTGGATTGAATTACTACACATCAAAGTCTGGTGAAGAAGCTATTTGACTAAAAAGCAAAAGCCCATAATTTTCAAATTGGTGATCAAGTTTTGTTATGGGATAAGAGAAGAGAACCAAAGGGAATGCATGGGAAATTTGATTCCCTATGGAGAGGCCCATTTACTATTCATCAGCTCAATGGTGAAAATAGTTTCTTGCTAAAATGTAAAGATGGTATGCCCTTTTCATTTCCTCATAGTAGGCAACATCTGAAGCACTTCAATCTGTGAAGTATAAGATAAGATCAGCTTGTACATATGTATATTTGTATAGTCTTTAGTTCTATTTTTGTGTTTTTATTTTTTTTTGTTGCCTTTCTTTTTGGGTAGCATAACTCCATAGCCCAATGGCATACTTCAAGGCACTGGAGATTTTAGTTTCTACTTCTCTCAGCTATTCCAAGTCTTCAACTGAAAGAAGTTCCTTAACTGGAGCCAACTTTGTTCCCAAAATTTGTCACTCATTTTTTGGGACAACATATGAACTATTTTTGTCCTACAAGCCAAAATTCCCTCTTCCCTTCTCAAAAATTGTTCTAGGCATTAAAATTATCCATTTTTCAAGCTTTTTCAGCTAAACAAACTTTGCAAGTTCATTTCTATGAACTCTATAGGCTTAAATCTATGAACTTTGCATGCTTGAATCTACAGACTCATTTCTACAGACCCTACCATTTCTACAAACTCTTTTCTACAGACTCTGCAGGTTCATTTCTATAGACTCTATAGGTTTATTTCAAAAGAATCAATGAAAAGAAGAAGGCTTGAACCATTGAACCTTAAACTAAAATGGTTCAAAGGTTCAATAGGTTCAATAGTTCAAAGGTTCAATGAGTGGTTGGTTCAATGAAGTTGGTTCAAGTGGTCAAGTGAACACAAGAATAAATCATTGAACCTTTGAACCATTGAACCAAAGTTGGTTCAATGGATCAGTTCAATCAACTAGTTTAAAGGAGTGCCTCAAAGTGAAAAGACTAGGTGCCCTTGCAGAGGATAGTGAACCAAAGGCCAAGTGCCCTTGCATAGGGTAGTGAAGAAAAGAAAGCTTCAAGGAACAAAGGAATGAGCCGTTGAACCATTAAACCATTGAACCTTGACCTAAATTGGTTCAATGGGTTTAACGAGTTCAATAGGTTCAATGAGTTCAATATATTTGAAGAGTTCAAGGGATTTAGAAAAATAGAGAAGCAATGGAACAAAGGATGAATCAATGAACTGATTGAACCTTGAACCAAAAAAGTTTCAAAGTTTAAAGGTTCAAAGGTTTAATAGTTCAAAGGAAGTGCCAAATAAAGGAAGGAAGCAAATGATTCTAGAGACTAGTTCAAAGGGATGGTTTAACTAAAGAGCAAAAAAGTAATTGAACTATTGAATTGTTGAACCTTGAAGCAAAAAAGGTTCAAAGATTCAATGAGATTGGTTCAAAATGATTGGTTCAAGTGATCAATTGAATGAACAAAATGCAAGATTGAACCATTGAACTATTAAACCAAATTTGGTTTAATCAATCAGTTCAAGTGGTCAGTTCAAAATAAGTGCCCCAGTGAACCAAGGCCAAAGTACCCTTACAGAGGGTAGTGAACTAAGGGTAGCTGCCCTTGCAGAGTATAGTGAACATTGATTCAAAGATAAAAAGAAAAGCCCGAAGGAAAGTGATTGAACCAAAAAAGTGATTGAATTAAGAAAGTGATTGAACCAAAGAGCTGAGAAGGCTGCCTGAACCATTGAAACAGTCAACCATTGACATCCCTACAGATGTCAAATTTAAGATAATAAAATATCCATCAATTTTCAAATATGGCACTTGACACTCAAAAAAGGACCGTTTGAAAAGCCCAATGGGACAGCTTCCTTTTGGCGTGTTCCAAAGGCTTGATAAAGATGCAAAAATAAGTTTCTCTCAAAGTTTCACAGAGGGCACCAAGTGGAAAGTATGGAAGGTTTTAATGTGTTTTTATAAATACAGTGGAAGTCACCATGTGTCCCTTGTAAAACTCAGAAGAAAGCACTAAGTGTCAACATCCACCATTTCTTATTTTTGTTTCATTATTGAGTAAGGACTGTGGTGGGTCCCAAGTGAGTTGCTAAGGTAAGCAAAGCATGCCAAGTGTCATCATTCGTATGAATTCAAATAAGTCTTGCATGTTTCTATAGTGTTTCTAAAAGCTCAGTAGAAGCTGCCATGTGTCATCTTCCATAGGGCTCTCAAAATATATCTTAAGCTTCTATAAGTTAAATGGATGCTGCCAAGTGTCCTCACCTATTTTAGAATAGAAAGCACCACCTATCCCTTCATCAGGAATAAAGTGCCTGAAAGCTCAAAATACAGCAAGGAAAGGGGAAACGATGGAGAAAGATTAGAAATATCCATGCATGGGATATGTTTTTAGAAGGTGAAGCAGCCCACCAAGTGGACATCGGAGAGCATGAACATTCAATGGCATGGCCTATTCTCTTGCATTGAGTAAAGTAGAAATAGCTATGCACACATCAAAAAACACATTAGGTGGCCCATATTTAAGATCGATGCCTGATTCTAGCATAGCCCATGGATAGAATTTAAAATGCATTGAAGGCATTGAATGCATCATAGGCCATCATTTTTGTGAAACAAAGCATCCAAGTCATTCTTGGAGCACTATATATTGGACTCTCTCTTATTGTTTTAGGGGAGATCTCTCTGTTATCAAAAACAAAACTTTGCCCAAATCGAAAGGCATTACTAAGATTTTAAGCTTAGATTGTTGATCATATTTCATTATTTGAATAAGAAAACATGTGACTTTCTAGACTTTGTGCTGGAATAGCTTGGTTATTGGAGAAATTATTCTTATGTTTGTTTCCTTTATAAATTTTTTGTCCATTTAATTAAATAAGTAGAATTAGTGAAAGTAATTAGGAAGGTGTCCTAAAGCCGGCTATGGAGATACTTTGTGTTGCCACAATTATTTTTAGTTTGTCTGGTTTCTATTTCTATGTAAAGAATCTTGGGATGACTTTGTGCCCTCATTATCCTTCATATTTCACTCTTTGGAAATTGAGGTGGAGACTTTGTGCTACATTTCATCCTACTGTGTTACTGCACCCTATTATACTTACTTGTCACTACCTGAAGGGTTCTTGTTGTCTACTAAGCAACACTTCTGAAAGAAGAGGAGTGTCTTCTATCATTTCATCAGGATTTCTCCTTTGATTTTTAAACATCATCTCTAAAAAAATAGAGATGGCTGGTGTTATCCTACCCCTGAGTGTTATTTTTAGCTTATTTATAGTAAATTAGCATATATATAGCCCCTTCATACTTATAGGGAACCTCTCCTTGATGAGAGGAGAGATTGGAGAAGCAACACACTAAGTGGACATCAGAGAGCATGAACATTCAATGGCACAGATTATTTTACTGCATTAAGTAAAGTTAAAATAGCTACGCACACATCAGGAAACACATTATATAAAAATAAGGAACCACAAGAAGGAAGATTGGTCAGTAAAATGTGCAGGTTTACCACATCAAAAGGGGACAAATCTATCCTCTCATCAAGGGAGGTTCCATATAAGTATGAAGGGGCTATATATATATATGCTAATTTACTATAAATAAGCTGAAAATAACACTCAAGGGTATGATAAGACCATCCATCTCTCTTTTTTTAGAGATGATGTTTACAAATCAAAGGGGAAATCCTAATGAAATGATAAAAGACACTCCTCTTCTTTCAAAAGTGTTGTTTAGTAGACAACAAGAACCTTTCAAGTAGTGACAAGTAATTTTAACAGAGCACAGTAACACATCAGGATGAAATGTAGCACAAAGTCTCCACTTTGACTGCCAAAGAGTGAAATATGAAGGATAATGAGGGCACAAAGTCATCCCAAGATCTTTTACATAAAAATAGAAAATAGACAAACTAAAGACAATTGTGGTAGCATAAAGTCTCTCCACAGCCAGCTTTAGGACACCTTCTTGATTACTTTACTAATTCTACTTATTTAATTAAATGGACAAAAAATGTATTAAGGAAACATACATAAGAACAATTTCCCCAACAACCAAGCTATTCCAGCACAAAGTCTAGAAAGTCACTTGTTTTCTTATTCAAATAATGAAATATGATCAACAATCTAAGCTCAAAGTCTCATTAATGCCTTTCAATTTGGGCAGAGCTTTGTTTTTGATAATAGAGAAATCTCCCCTAAAAAAATAAGAGAGTCAAATATATAGTGCTCCAAGAAAGACTTGGGCACTTTATTTCACAAAAATGATGGCCTATGATGCATTCAATGCCTTCAATGTATTTTAAATTATGTCCATGGGCTATGCTAGAATTTGGGGTCAATCTTAAATATGGGATGCCTAATGTGTTTCTTGATGTGTGTGTAGTTGTTTTCACTTTACTCAATGCAGGAGAACAAGACACCATTAAATATTTGCACTCTCTAATGTCCACTAGGTGGGCTACTTCACCTTATAGAAACATATCCCATGCACATATATTTTTGATCTTTCTCCATCATTTCCCCTTTCCTTGTTGTATTTTGAGCTCTCAGGTGCTTTATTCCTGATGAAGGGATAGGTGGTGCTTTTTGCTGTGAAACAAGTGAGGACACTTGGCAGCATCCATTTAACTTATAGAAGCTTAAGATATCTTTTGAGATTCTACAGAAGATGGAACATGGTAGATTCCATTGAGATTTTAAAACACTATAGAAACATGCAGGACTTATTTGAATTCACATGGATGATGACACTTGGCACGCTCCGCTTACCTTAGCAACTCACCCAAGGCCCACCACAGTCCTTACTCAATAATGAAACAAAAGGAAGAAATAGAAGACATTGACACTTGGCACTTTATTTTGAGTTTTACAAGGGACACATGGTGACTTCCACTACATTTAGAAAAATACATTAAAACCTTCTATAGTTGCCACTTGGTGCCCTCCATAGAACTCTGAGAGAAACTTATTTCTGCATCTTTATCAAGCCTTTGGAACACTCCAAAGGGAAGGTGTCCCTTCAGGTTTTCAAATGGTCCTTTTTGAGTGTCAAGTGCCATATTTTAAAATAAATGGATATTTTATTATCTTAAATTTGACATTCTTGAGGACGTCAATGGTTCACTATTTTAACGGTTTAGGTGGCCTCGGCTCTTTAGTTCAATTGATTTCTTGCTTTGATCACTTTTTTAGTTCAATCACTTTCCTTTAGGCTTTTCTTTTGATCTTTAAATCAATGTTTTCTATCCTTCACAAGGGCACCTACCCTTAGTTCACTACCCTCTGCAAGGGTACTTTGGCCTTGGTTCACTAGGGCACTCCTTTTGAATTGATCGCTTGAACTGACCGATTGAACCAAATTTGGTTCAATGGTTCAATAGTTCAATATTTCATTTTTTTAATTCAAATGGCCACTTGAACCAATAATTTTGAACCAATCTCGTTAAACCTTTGAACCTTTTTTGGTTCAAGGTTCAACAGTTCAATCATTTTTTTGCTCTTTGGTTGAACCATCCCTTTGAACTAGTCTCTAGAATCATTTGCTACCTTCTTTTATTTAGCATTTCCTTTGAACCATTAAACCTTTGAACCTTTAAACTTTGATCTTTTTTTGGTTCAAGGTTCAATCAGTTCATTGGTTCATCCTTTGTTCCATCACTTCTCTATTTTTATAAGTCCCTTGATCTCTTCGAATCCATTGAACTCATTGAACCTGTTGACCCCGTTGAACCCATTAAACCAATTTGCTTCAAGGTTCAATGGTTCAATAGTTCATTCCTTTATTCCTTAAAGATTTCTTTTCTTCACTACCCTACGCAAGGGCACTTGGCCTTTCGTTCACTGTCCTCCACAAGGGCACCTAGTCTTTTCACTTTGAGGCACTCCTTTGAACCGGTTAATTGAACTGATCAATTAAACAAACTTTGGTTCAATGGTTCAACAGTTCAATCTTGTGTTCACTTGAATACTTAAACCAAATTCATTAAACCAACTGCTCATTGAACCTTTGAACTATTGAACTTGTTGAACCTTTGAACCATTTTGGTTTAAGGTTCAATGATTCAACTATTCAACCTTCTTCTATTCACTGAGTCTTTTGAAATGAACCTACAGAGTCCATAGAAATGAACCTATAGAGTCCATAGAAAAGAGTTTGTAGAATTGGCAGAGTCTGTAGAAATGAGTCCATAGATTCAAGCCTAAAGAGTCCATAGATTTAAGACTGTAGAGTCCGTAGAAATGAACTTACAAAGTCTGTTTAGCTGAAAAAGCTTTAAAAATGGAGAATTTGAATGCCTAGAACAATTTTTGAGAAGAGAAGTAGGAATTTTGGCTTGTAAGACCAAAATAGTTCATATGTTGTCCCAAAAAATGAATGACATATTTTGGGAACAATAGCTGGCTCCAGTTGGGGAACTTGTTTTAATTGAAGACTTAGAACAGCTGAGGGAATTAGAAACTAGAATCTCCAGTGCCTTGAAGTATGCCATTGGGCTATGGAGTCATGCTACCCAAAAACAAAGGTGACAAAAATAAAAATGAAATCACAAAAATAGAACTAAAGACTATACAAATATACATATATACAAGCTGATCTTATCTTATACTTCATAGATTGAAGTGCTTCAAATGTTGCCCACTATGAGGCAATAAAAAGGGCATACCATCTTGATATTTCAGTAAGAAAATATATTCACCATTGAGCTGATGAATATTAAATGGGCCTCTCCATAGGGAATCAAATTTCCCATGCATTCCCTTTAGCTCTCTTCTCTTATCCCATAATAGAACTCGATCACCAATCTAAAAATTATGGGCTTTTACTTTCTGGTGAAATAGCTTCTTCACTAGACTTTGATGCACAACAATTCAATCCACCACCATAGTTCACTTCTCATTCAACTCATTTAAGCACATGATCCTCTTGTCGATGGAGCTTTCATATGTCTGATCTTCGACCACCTTTGCCAATTTTAATGTTGGCAATTCTAGGGTGATTAGTATCTTTGCATTGAGACCATATAGAAGTTGGAAGGTGACATACCTATTGCCCTCTTGGACATAATTATATCTACCCATAAAGCATCAACTAATGCTTTATGCCATATTCATTGGTTGTCATCTACCAACTTTTTGATGATGGTCACCAGATTCTTGTTGCTCGATTCAGCTTGGCCATTCCCTTGTGGGAAATAATCAGAGGAGTGGGAGAGGGTAATCCCATAGTAAAAATAAAATTGAGTGATCTCATGGGAAGAGAAATAGGTAGCATTGTCTATCATAATTTTGGTTGGGACCCCAAACGTGGAAATGATGTTTTCTTTGAGGAAATCACATACTACTTTTGAAGTAGCATGTTTAGTTGTAATTGCTTCCACCTATTTGGTGAAGTAATCTGTGGCTGTGAAGACGTAATCACATCTAGCACTTGAAGATGGGTTTACAACACCAATGAAATTGATTCTCCATTGCTAAAATGGCTCTTATATCATTACTAGCTTGAGCGGCAGGGTAATTGACTTGGGTCTTCCAACGAACTATTGGCACAGTTCACACTTTCATACCCATTTATATGCATCTTAAAACAAAGTAAGATAATAATACCTAGCTCTAAGAATCTTGTGGGTAGTTACAGGAGCAAAAAAATGTCCTTCACAAGCTAAATTGTGGAGGGACCTCAAAATTTGGTTCTACTGCTCTTTATCCATGCAGTGAAGGAACAATCCATCAAGGCTCCTCTTGTATAGGCTGTTGTTATAGAGGGAAAAATTTGAAGCTTTTAAATTAATAGTTCTCTTTTCTTTACGAGATAAGTGAGCAAAACACTCACCATAAGTAAGGAAATGAGCAATACTTGAATACCACTCATTCGTGGTGGAGACAAAGAGGACTGTTGGCGTGTTTTTTACTTCTTTTTCTTCATGCCTTGCTTCTTCGGGTCTATTGTTAGCAATCAATTGACAAAGGCCCTTTTCTCACACCAACTTTGTCAGTTTGATAACTAGATCAATCTCCTAGATTTATATAATCCAATTCCCCATTTTGGTTCCAAACTCATGCTGAGTTAATATGGATTTAACTGTGGTATTAAGAACCAGGGTGGTAGTGTGGGAATTTAGAATGTAAAAAAAAAAATGCTTTATAGCCTTGACCACTGCATAGGCATACTTATCCATATTTGAATACTTTAGCTCATGAGCTTTAAGAGGATAGCTCATGAAATATATGGGAGATTCCACACCTTCTTCATTATGTTGAACTAGAATCATTGAAAGTGTGTGTTCATAAGCATAACTATACATGATGAAATCTTTGGTATAATCTAGACAAACTAGAATTGGGGTGTGAACAATGGTTGTCTTGATGTCCCAAAATGATAATTTGCCTTTTTTAGTCTAGCTAAAATTGGCTTTTCCTTTCATCATATCTACAATATGATGAGTCTTCTCAGTGAACTCAGAAATGAATCTTCATAAGAAATTCACTTTTTTGAATAAAGAGTGAATCACAGTCTTACTCGTGAGTAGAGTAAGATCTTAGATAGACTTGAATCTTATAAGTCAATCTTTATGCCTTCTCTAGATACAATGTGTCTAAGAATTTTCCCTTCTGTTACTCTAAAAATAGACTTCTTGAGGTTTAAAAAAATGCCATTTTGGTAGAAATGTTCCAACACTTATTGCAAATGGCACACATGGTCAAGGGGATGCTTAAAAAAAAAGTCAAGTAATCAAGGTATACCACAATGAACTTACCCATTTTATCTTTGAAAGCAAGGTCCATTACTATCTGGAAAGTAGCACCAGTATTTATCAAGCCAAATGGCATCCTTTGATATGCAAAAGTTCCCCAAGGCATGGTGAAGGTAGTCTTGTGCTGGTCTACTTCACTAACTTCTACTTGATTGTATTATGAGAAGCTGTCTAGCATTGATAACATCTCAGAACTGGTCACTATCTTAAGGACTTGGTCCATGATGGGCAAAAGATAGTTATCCTTTAAGGATGACTGATTCAAATTCTTGAAATCCACACAGATGCAAATTTTGCCATTCTTTTTCCTCACAGGGACTATGTTGGCAATCCATGTGGAATGATAGATTGGGAAAATTATCCTAGTATTTAGCATTTTTTATATCTCAGATAGAATAGTACCTAATATCTTTGGATTATACTACCAAAATTTCTACTTGTAAGGTACTGAATCATCCTTGAGAGGAATTTTATGGTGAATTTTTTAGGCCTGAGCGACTTCAAATCATCATAAGAGTATGCCAATACATCCATGTAATGGCAAAGCAAGTCAGTAAATTTGAGTTTCTCCTCCAAAGTATAGTACTTCTCAATGTTCACCATTTTGGGATCTTCTTTGGTACCCAAATTTATCTGATCAAACCCCTGGGAGGAGATTGAATCTTTGTTATTTGGTGAACCTGTCATGCTTATCAAATAGTTTCTCCAGAGAAATCAGTCATTTGGAAAATTTATTCCCTTTTAGCTGGAAGAATTCTTCACCTACATCTAAGTTCATTTCAAGTGCTGATTCAAGTTTCTAGAGCTTACTAGCTTCGAAGTGAAGCTATTCAAAGCTATCTTTTTATTCCAAGAAGGTGATGATTTGGTTGTCATTGTTAAACACCTACCAATGACTAGCATTATCAGGTACACTTGGTTAGAAGACTAGCTTGATAGTGTACTTGTCTTTTATGAAGTTTGGGTGAGGGACTAAGAGAGTTGCTAAAACTTCTAGTGCATCAGCTCTATCATTAAATTGCATGGGTATGGCAGAGATGTTGAAAGCATCAAAGCTTTCAATTTAATCCCATACTAGATTACAGTAGTGGCACAATCTCTCATTTTTTGTTTGGTTCAAAGACCTATTTTTTTATAAAGGGGTGGTTCCCTATAAGTATGAAGGGGCTCTCGTACTTATAAAATAACTTCTATTGCATTTAGAAAAACACATTAAAACCTTTCGTAGAAATGAACTTGTGAAGTCTGTTTAGCTGAAAAAGCTTGAAAAATGGAGAATTTGAATGCCTAAAACAATTTTTGAGAATGGAAGAGGGAATTTTGGCCTACAACACCAACATAGTTCATATGTTGTCTCAAAAAATGAGTGACAGATTTTAGGAACAACAGCTAGCTCCAATTGGGGAACTTCTTTTAATTGAAGACTTGAAATAGCTAAGGGAAGTAGAAACCAGAATCTCTAGTGCCTTAAAGTATGCCATTGGGATATGGAGTCATGCTACCCAAAAATAAAGGCAACAAAAATAAAAATGAAAGCACAAAAATAGAACTAAATACTATATATATATGTGTGTGTGTGTGTGTACAAGCTGATCTTATCTGGTACTTCATAGATTGAAGTGATTTAGATGTTTCCCACTGTGAGGCAATGAAAAGGGCATACCATCTTGATATTTCAGCAAAAAACTATTTTCACCATTGAGCTGATGAATAGTAAATGGGCCTCTCCATAGGGAATCAAATTTCCCATGCATTCCCTTTGGTTCTTTTCTCTTATCCCATAACAGAACTTGATCGCCAATCTAAAAATTATGGGCTTTTACTTTCTAGTTGAATAGCTTCTTCACAAGACATTGATGCACAATAATTCAGTCCACCACCATAGTTCACTACTCATTAAGCTCAGTTAAGCACATGATCCTCTTGAATGCATCTCTCCATAAGGAGAGATTTGGCTGACCAATCTTCCTTAATGTGGAGATATTGTTGAACCTTTTGAACTAAATAGGTCTGATTAATCTTCATTATAGCCTTATCCATTCATCCCACTATGAAAGAACACATAGTTTGAAGCCTCAAACTTCAAATTAAAGTAGTACCAGTTCTTTTCTATTTTTATTTTTACACTCTGGTAGATCCATGGTATACACAAAGCCAAAGGGCTAAAGGTATTGTTGACACTGTATTCGAGTTGGTACAACAAAGTAATTTTGATCTATTTCATTCACCATCTCACCTCTAACGAATAAGGAGCTTTCCTCCTACTAAATTCAAGTCTTCATTATCAGGCAAAGCATCTATTTTTTCTATTAATAAAGCTTTGTCAATACTTACCCCTCTAAGATTTGTTATTCCACCTTTCTATAGTCATACAATGGCAATCTAAGGCCCTTGGGGTAACTCTTTTGGCCCACTCAATTTAACTCCACCTCTACATGAGCTACCATGTAGTTCAAAGAAAAATTTCTCCAATTTCTATGGTGATGGGAAGGTTCATCTTGATGAACACATTACAGCCTTCAGCATAGCCTACAATGTGATAGGCATGGAATTTGAGGATGTAGCAGTTAGGTTGTTCATAAAAACTTTACAAGGTGATGTTGCAGACTGGTTTTCTATCATCTATAAGCCTAGACTATGAATGATTGAAACACTCTCAAATCTAAATTTGAAGCCAGATTCAAGCTTATAGAAGATGTGCATGCCCTACTAGCTCAACTCACACAAATGAAGAAGGAGCCTCATGAACCAATGAGGGATTTCATAGCCAAATTTAACAAGCTGAGGAACCAAATTCCTATAATTGCTCAGCCAACACCTGAAAACTTCAAATGTTTCTTCATCAATTCTCAGCTATCTAAAGTGAGTTTTCTATTGAGACAGGATGGCCAAATAGACCTTGCTACAACTTATAATTTGGCCACTTAGGTGGAAGATGACCTTATCTTGGTAGGAAATATAAGGAGAGATCCTAATAGAGGTAAATCTTTTTCATCTTTTGAATATCCATCTACAGGTACCACTAATCCAATGGTGTAGAAACTAGCAAATGAGTTACTAACTCTCAAGAAGCAAATGGCACAAAGGATATCTTCAGCTCTTTCATATAGAGATATGCCAAGGAGGACATTCCCTAATCAATCATACTAAGGCAATGCTGCCAGGAATTAAGGATAGACAAATCATTTTCCTCCCCATAGGGAAAAATTTCCATTGAAGCACCCCTAACCAATTCAATAGTTAGATATCTTGAAACAAAATCTGGTTTCTCTTTCAAACCTAAATTGAACCAAGAAAATGATGTTAATCTCCTTGCAGAAGACCAAGAAGAATTAGCTAGTGACTCCAACATTGGTTTCTTGAATTACTAGGATGAACCTAGAGATAAAGGTGAAGCAGTTGATGGATCATATATTGTATTCACCTAGTCCCAAAACCAGTCAGCCCGGCAAGCTCATAAATTAAAAATGTGGGAAAGTTTTCAACCTATAATTTCAATTGTCAAATGAGAAACTTCTCTACCTTTCAAGCTAAAAGACCCAGTGAGTAATAAAAAGGTAATTACATCAAGCATTCCTCTATATTCAAATTCAATTCCACAAACCAATACCACCCCTCCTAAAAAACAAAAATATGAACTACCTTCCTCTATTCCTAGTCCATTTCAATCATTTGACATAACTGACCATGTTAAGAAAATGAAAATTCAAATGTCTAAATTTGAATTGTTGCATTCTAATCTTGAGTAGTTGGATAGGTTAGTTTAGTGTGTGAAGAACAAAGCCATCCCTATAAGACAATATGTTAAAAATGTAACTCATGATCCCCTAAGGAACATGCCCATCCCAAATAATTTTTTCATTACTCCTCCAAGTGCCCTTGGGAAAATAAAGCCTTTTTATGTTTCCTTGTTGATAAGTGCTTAGAAACTAAGCAAGTGCATCATAGACTCAGGTGCATCTGACAACATCATGCCTGCCAAGGTGGCAAAATATCTTGGACTCACACTTACCAAAACCTTTGGGAGATGTTTCTCCATGGATAACAAATAAGTGCCACTATTGGGACAGATCAAGGATGCCCAATTTATATTTTCTACCTTTCTAGAAAAGAAAATCAAGATGACAGTCCTGGTGGCTGATGTCCCTGCATCATATGGCATCCTTCTTGGATGAAATTTTTGCAAAGATGTTGGTAGTGAATTAAGCATGGATCTATCCAAGGCAAGGATCCTAGTCAAAGGCACTATGCAGAGATTACTCCCTAAGAAGGAAGAAAAATATGTTGTCACTCAGACATTAGCTCCTAAAGCCCAAATTATGTTTGAGTCTTTAGGCATAGGTAATTATTTTTTGACCATAGAAGATACTCATATTGTAGCTGATAAAACTCTTGAAAATGACAATCTAAAAATTAGTTTAGATAGAACAACAGGAGACATGATAAAGTGCAATGCAAATGCAGAAGAATTCCCCCTTCCAAGAAAAGAGAAATCTAATAGAAGATCAATTTTTGATGATGTTTGGATCCTAGAATTCGATGACAACAATTCCTTTACTAGTTTAAGAGATGGGATTGTGTTGATATCTCCTCAAGGAGATATTTTTCCTTCTTCATAGAAGTTGCAGTTCAACAATATTAACAATACTGTTGAATATGAATCTCTTTTGCTTGGATTGAAAGCCGCTAAAGACAAGGGCATCAAACTCCTTCATGATAAAGGAGATGCCAAGTTGGTGGTTTTTCAGTTGAGAAACCTATACCAAACCAAAAATGAGAGATTGCACTACTACCATAATCTAGTCTGGGATCAAATTGAAAGCTTTGATGCTTTCAACATCTCTGCCATACCCAGGGAATTCAATGACAAAGCTGATGCACTGGTAGTTTCAAAAAATATCTTAGTCCCTCACCCAAACATCATAAGAGACAAGTACACCATCGAGCTGGTATTCTAACTAATCATACCTGATAATTCAAGTCATTGGTAGGTGTTTAACAATGACAACCAGATCATCACCTTCTTAGAACAAAAGGATAGCTTTGAACAGCTTCACTTCAAAGGTAGTAAGCTCTAGAAACTTGAATCAGCTCCTAAAATGAACTCAGATGTAAGTGAAGAATTCCTATAGCTAAAAGGGAATAAAATTCCCAAAGGACTAATTTCTTTTGAGAAAATATTTGACAGGCACAACAGGTTCATCAAATAGCAATAAATAGATTCAAGCTCCTCCCAAGGGTTTGATCAGATAAATTTGGGTACCAAGGAAGATCCCAAAATGGTGAACATTGAAAAATGTTGTACTCCAGAGGAGAAACTCAAATTTACTGACCTACTACACCATTACATGGATGTTTTGGTGTAATCTTATGATGATCTTAAGTTGCTTAAGCCTGAAGAAATTCACCATAAAATTCCTCTCAAGGATGATTCAGTACCTTAGAAGCAGAAATCCTGATAGTATAATCCAAAGATATCAGGTACTATTCTATCTGAGATATAGAAAATGCTAAATTTTAGGATAATTTTCTCAATCCATCATTCCACATGGATTGCCAACATAGTCCTTGTGAGGAAGAAGAATGGTGAAATTCACATCTATGTGGATTTCAAGAATCTAAATCAGTCATCTTTCAAGGATAACTATCCTTTGCCCATCATGGACCAAGTCCTTCAGATAGTGACCAGTTCTGAGATGTTATCAATGCTAGACGGCTTCTCAAGATACAATCAAGTAGAAGTTGGTGAAGTAGACTAACATAAGACTGCCTTCACCATGCCTTGGGGCACCTTTGCATATCGAAGGATGCCATTTGGCTTGATAAATGCTAGCGCTACTTTCTAGAGAGTAATGGACCTTGCTTTCAAAGATGAAATGGGTAATTCATTATGGTATACCTTGATGACTTGACTATTTTTTCCAAGCATCGCCCTAACCATGTGTGCCATTTGCAATAAGTGCTAAAATGTTACCGCCAAAATGGCATTTCTCTAAACCCCAAGAAGTCTATTTTAGAGTAATAGAAAGGAAACTTCTTGGACACATTATATCTAGAGAAGGCATAAAAATTGACTCAGAAAGAGTCAAGTCCATCTAGGAGACTATTCTACCCATGAGTAAGCTTGTAGTTCACTCTTTCTTCAGAAAAGTGAATTTCTTATGAAGGTTCATTCTCGAGTTCACTGAGAAGACTCATCATATTGTAGATATGATGAAAGGAAAGGAAACTTTGAGTTGGACTAAAGAAGGCAAATTAGCATTCTAGGACATCAAGACAGCCATTGCACATGCCCTAATTTTAATTTGTCCAGATTATACCAAATATTTCATCAAGTATAGTTATGTTTTTAAACACACACTTTCAGCCATTCTAGTTCATTAGAATGAAGAAGGTGTGGAATCTCCCATTTCCTTCATGAGCTATCCTCTCAAAGCTAATGAGCTGAAGTATTCAAACATGGAGAAGCATGCTTATGCGGTGGTCAAGGCAGTGAAGCATTTCTATTTTTATATCCTAAACTCATGTGTTACTGCCCTAGTTCTTGATACCATAGTCAAATATGTATTAACTCAACAGGAGTTTGGAACCAAAAGGGGCAATGGGATTGCTAAAATCCAAGAGTTTGATGTAGTTATCAAATTGACAAAGCTAGTCTGGGGAAAGTGCCTTTGTTAATTGATTGCTGACAATAGACCTAAAGAAGCAAGGCATGAAGAAAAATAAGTGGAAGACATGCCAATAGTCCTCTTTGTCTCCACCATGAATGAGTGGTATTCAAGTATTACTCATTTCCTTACTTATGGTGAGTGTCCTACTCACTTATCTCATAAAGAAAGGAGGATTGTTAAACTGAAAGCTACCAATTTTGTCCTCTGAAACAATGGCATGTACAAGAGGAGCCTTGATGAAGTGTTCCTTTATTGATTGGATAAAGAGTAGCATAACCAACTTTTAAGGTCCTTCCATAATCTAGCCTATGGAGGAAATTTTTTTGCACCTGTAACTACCCACGAGATTTTTAGAGCTAGGTATTACTGGCCTACTTTGTTTCAGGATGCATACAAATGGGTACAAAAGTGTAAACTGTGCCAACAGTTTATTGGAAGACCCAAGTTAGCTTCCTTACCTCTCAAACTAGTAGTGATAGAAGAGCCATTTCAACAATGGGGAATCGATTTCATTGAGTGTTATAAACCCATCTTCAAGTGTTGGACATGATTATGTCCTCACAACCACATATTACTTCACCAAATGGGTGGAAACAATTCCAACCAAACATGCTACTTCATGAGTAGTATGTGATTTCCTCAAAGAGAACATAATTTCCAAGTTTAGGGTCCCAACCAAAATTGTGATGGATAATTATTCCTATTTCTCTTTCCATGAGATCACTCAGTTCTATTTTTAATATGGGATTACCCTCTCCCACTCTGATTATTTCCCATAAGGTAATGGCCAAGCAAAACCAAGCAACAAGAATCTAGTGACCATCATTAGGAAGCTGTTAGATGACAACCAATGAACCTATCACAAAGCATTGTTTGATGCTTTATGGAAAGACAAAATTATGCCCAAAAGGGCAATAGGTATGTCCCCTTTCCAACTTTTTTATGGTATCAATGTAGAGATACCAATCACCCTAAAATTACCAGCATTGTAATTGGTAAAGGCAATCAAAGATCAGACATATGAAAGCTCCATCAACAAGATTATCATGTGCTTAACTAAGCTAAATGAGTAGAAAACTATGGTGGTAGACTAAATTGCTGCATATCAAAGTCTAGTGAAGAAGCTCTTTGACTAGAAAGCAAAAAACTAGGATTTTCATATTGGAGATCAAGTCCTTTTGTGGGACAAGAGAAGAGAACCAAAGGGAATGCATGAGAAATTTGATTCCCTATGGAGAGGAATGTTCATTATCCATGATCTCAATGGTGAGAATATTTTCCTATTGAAGTACCAAGATGGTACACCCTTTTATCTACCTCATAATGGGCAGCACCTAAAGCACTTCAACTCTTGAAGTATTAGATAAGATTACCTGTACATATGTATATTTGTATAGTCTTTAGTTCTATTTTGTGCTTCTTATTTTGTTTTTTACACCTTTATTTTTGGATAGCATGACTTCGTAACCCAATGGCACACTTTAAGGCACTGGAGATTCTAGTTTCTACTTCCCTCAGTTGTTCCAAGTCTTCAACTGAAAGAAGTTCCCCAACTAGAGCTAGCTATTATTTTTAAAATCTATCACTCATTTTTAGGACAAAATATGAACTATTTTTGTCTTGTAGGCCAAAATTACCTCTTTCCTTCTCAAAGAATTGTTCTAGCATTCAAATTCTCCATTTTTCAAGTTTTTTTAGCTAAATAGACTCTGCAAGTTCATATCTACGAACTCAAATCTACAGACTCAAATCTATAGACTCTACAAGATTAAATCTATGGACTCAATTCTACAGACTTCACCAGAAGGAATCTATGGACTAGGTAGGCTTGAATCTATGGACTCATTTCTATGAACTTTGCCAGTTCTATGAACTCATTTCTATAGATTCTGTAGGTTCATTTCTATGGACTCTGTTGGAAAGAAACAAGCTCTCAACACTTAGGGAATTTTAAGGTTGGTTCAATGCCAAGGTTCAATGGGTTTAATGCCAAGGTTCAATGACATTGGCAAGCTTAAAGAGTTAAGTGCTTGAACAAAAGTTCAAAGTTTAACTACTTCAGTAAGTTCAAATAGCTTCAAAAGACTCAATGAAAAGAAGAAGGCTTGAACCATTGAGCTATTGAACCTTGAACCAAAATGGTTCAAAGGTTCCATAGGTTCAACAATTCAAAGGTTCAATGAGTAGTTGGTTCAATGAAGCTGGTTCAATGAAGTTGGTTCAAGTGGTCAAGTGAACACAACATTGAATCATTGAACTTTTGAACCATTGAACCAAAGTTGGTTCAATCGATCAGTTCAATTGACCAGTTAAAAGGAGTGTCTCAAAGTGAAAAGACTTGGTGCCCCTGTAGAGGATAGTGAACCAAAGGCCAAGTGCCCTTGTGTAGGGCAATGAAGAAAAGAAAGCTTTAAGGAACAAAAGAATGAACCATTAAACCATTGAACCATTGAACCTTGAACCAAATTGGTTCAATAGGTTCAACGAGTTTAATGGATTCAAAGAGATCAAGGGACTTAGAAAAATTGTGGAAGTTTTTAATGTGTTTTTTTAAGATAATGAACATTCAATGGCGTGGCATGTTATCCTTTTAAACTGGTCTCTAGAATCATCTGCTTCCTTCCTTTGTCTGGTACTTCCTTTGAACCATTGAACCTTTGAACTTTGAACCTTTTTTGGTTCAAGGTTCAATTAGTTCATTGGTTCATACTTTTTTCCATCACTTCTCTATTTTTATAAGTCCCTTGATCTCTTCGAATCCATTGAACTCATTGAACCTGTTGAACCCATTGAACCTATTGATCCAATTTGGTTCAAGGTTTAATGGTTTAATGGTTCATTTATTTGTTCCTTGAAGCTTTCTTTTCTTCACTACCCTGTGCAAGGGCACTTGGCCTTTGGTTCACTATCCTCCACAAGGGCACCTGATCTTGTCACTTTGAGGCACTCCTTTGAATCAACTTATTGAATCAATCAATTGAACCAACTTTGGTTCAATGGTTCAAAGGTTCAATGATTCAATCTTGTGTTCACTTGACTACTTGAACCAACTTCATTTAACCAACTACTCATTGAACCTTTGAACTTTTGAACCCCTTAAACCTTCAAACCATTTTGGTTCAAGGTTCAATGGTTTAGCAGTTCAAGCCTTCTTCTTTTCACTGAGTCTTTTGAAATGAATCTATAGAGTCCATAGAAATGAACCTATAGAGTCTATAGAAAAGAGTTCGTAGAATTGGTGGAGTTCATAAAAATCAGTTTGTAGATTCAAGCCTATAGAGTCCATAGATTTAACCCTACAGAGTCTATAAAAATGAAATTGTGGAGTCTATTTAGCTGAAAAAGCTTGAAAAATGGAGATTTTGAATGCCCAAAACAATTTTTGAGAAGGGAAGAGGGAATTTTGGCCTGTAGGACCAAAATAGTTCATATTTTGTCCCAAAAAATGAGTGATAGATTTTGAGAACAATAGCTAGCTCTAGTTGGGGAAATTATTTCAGTTGAAGACTTAGAATAGCTGAGGGAAGTAGAAACGAGAATCTCTAGTGCCTTGAAGTATGCCATTGGGATATGGAGTCATGCTACCCAAAAATAAAGGTGATAAAAATGAAAACAAAAGCACAAAAATAGAAATAAAGACTATACAAATATACATATGTACAAGTTAATCTTATATGATACTTCATGGATTGAAGTGCTTCAGAGTCACCAAAAACTATTGGGTGAATATTTTGTCACCAGCATACTGATGAACAAAATAGGTCTTATCAACCACAACAAGGAAGATTGGTTAGCCAAATGTGTAGGTTTACCACATCAAAAGGGTAAAAATCTCTCTTCTCATCAAGGGGAGGTTTCCTATAAATATGAAGGGGCTATATATATATATGCTAATTTACTATAAATAAGCTGAAAATAACACTCAGGGGTAGGATAACACCATCCATCTCTCTTTTTTAGAGATGATGTTTACAAATCAAAGGAGCAATCTTGATGAAATGATAGAAGGCACTCCTCTTCTCTTAAAAGTGTTGTTCAGTAGACAATAGGAACCTTTCAGGTAGTGACAAGTAACTATAACAGGGCATAGTAACATAGCAGGATGAAATGTAACACAAAGTCTCCACCTCAACTGCCAAAGAGTGAAACATGAAAGATAATGAGGGCACAAAGTCATCCCAAGATCCTTTACATGGAAATAAAAAACAAACAAACTAAAGACAATTATGGTAGCACAAAGTCTCTCCACAGTTGGCTTCAAGACACCTTCTTGATTACTTTCACTAATTCTACTTATTTAATTAAATGGACAAAAAATGTATTAAGGAAACAAACATAAGAACAATTTCCCCAAAAAACAAGCTATTCTAGCATAAAGTTTGGAAAGTCACTTGTTTTCTTATTTAAATAATGAAATATGATCAACAATTTGAGCTCAAAATCTCAGTAATGCCTTTCAATTTAGGCAGAGTTTTATTTTTGATAATAGAGAGATATCTTTAAAACAATAAGAGAGAGTCTAATATATAGTGCTCCAAGAAAGACTTGGGTGCTTTATTTCACAAAAATGATGGCCTATGATGCATACAATGCCTTCAATATATTTTAAATTCTATCCATGGGCTATACTGGAATTAGCTATTGGTCTGAAATATGGGCCACCTGATGTGTTTCCTGATGTGTGTGTAGCAATTTTTTATTTACTCAATGTAGGAGAACAGGCCGTGCCATTGAATGTTCACATTCTCCGATGTCCACTTGGTGGGCTGCTTCACCTTCTAGAAACATATCCCATGTGTGGATATTTTTTATCTTTCTTCATCATTTCCCCTTTCTTTACTATATTTTGAGTTCTCAGACACTTTATTCCTGATGAAGGGACAGGTGGCACTTTCCAATGTGAAACAAGTGAGGACACTTGGCATCATCCATTTAACTTATAGAAGCTTAAGATATCTTTTGGGAGTCCTATGGAAGATGATACATGGTGGCTTCTACTGAGCTTTTAGAAACACTATAAAAACATGTAGGACTCATTTGGATTCACACAAATGATGACACTTGGTGTGCTCTGCTTACCTTAGCAACTCACCCAGGGTCCACCATAGTCCTTAATCAATAATGAAACAAAAATAAGAAATGGTGGATGTTGACACTTGATGCTTTCTATCGAGTTTTACAAGGCACATGTGGCAAGTTTCATTGCATTTAGAAAAACACATTAAAACCTTTCGTAGTTGCCACTTGGTACCTTTTGCAAAAATCTAAGAGAAGCTTATTTTTGTATCTTTATCAAGCCTTTGGAACACCCCGAAGGGAAGGTGTCCCTTCGGGCTTTTCAAACGGCCCTTTTTTGAGTGTAAAGTGCCATATTTGAAAATTGATAGATATTTCATTATCTTAAATTTGACGTCCACAAAGACATCATTGGTTGACTGTTTCAACAGTTCAGGTGGCCTTCTCAGCTCCTTGGTTCAATCACTTTCTTACTTTGATCACTTTTTTGGTTCAATCACTTTCCTTCAAGATTTTTCTTTTAATCTTTGAACCAATGTTCCCTACCCTCCATAAGGGCACCTGCCCTTAGTTCACTACCCTCTACAAGGGTACTTTCACCTTGGTTCACTGGGGCACTCCTTTGAACCGACCGCTTGAAGTAACGGATTGAAACAACTTTGGTTTAGTGGTTCAAAGGTTTAATCTTGCATTCTGCTCATTTAGTTGACTTCTTAAACCAATCACTTTGAACCAATCTTGTTGAACCTTTGAACCATTGAACCTTTGAACCATTAAAATTTTAACTCATTTGGTTTAAGGTTTAATCAGTTTAATGGTTCATCCTTTGTTTGCTCTTTGGTTAAACCATCCCTTTGAACTAGTCTCTGGAATCATCCACTTCCTTCCTTTGTCTAGCGCTTCCTTTGAATTGTTGAACCTTTAAACCTTTGAAATTTAAACCTTTTTTGGTTCAAGGTTAAATTGGTTCATTGGTTCATCCTTTGTTCCATTGCTTCTCTATTTTTCTAAGTCCCTTGATCTCTTTGAATCCATTAAACCCGTTGAACCCGTTAAACTCGTTGAACCAATTTAGTTCAAGGTTCAATGGTTCATTCCTTTGTTCCTTGAAGCTTTATTTTCTTCATTGCCTTATGCATGGGCACTTGGCCTTTGGTTCACTATCCTCCACAAGGTCACTTGGTATTTTTGCTTTGAGGAACTCCTTTGAACCAACCAATTGAACTGATCGATTGAACCAACTTTGGTTCAACGATTCAAAGGTTTAACAGTTTAATCTTGTGTTCATTTGACCACTTGAACAAACTTCATTGAACCAACCACTCATTGAACCTTTGAATTGTTGAACCCATTAAACCTTTGAACCATTTTGGTTCAAGGTTCAATGATTCAATGGTTCAAGCCTTCTTCTTTTCACATAGTCTTTTGAAGCCATTTGAACTTGCTGAAGAGATTAAACTTTAAAATCTTATTGAAGTGCTTAACTCTTTAAACTTTCTAACATAATTTAACCTTAGCATTGAACCTATTGAACCAACCTTAAAATTGCCTAAGTGTTGAGAGCTTGTTTCTTTCCTATAGAGTCCAGAGAAATGAACTCGCAGAGTCCATAGAAATGAGTTCATAGAACTAGTGGAGTTCATAGAAATGAGTCTATAGAATCTTTCCTGTGAAGTTTTTAGAATTGAGTCTGTAGATTTAAGCCTACAGAGTTTGTAGATTTGAGTCCATAGATTTAACCTTGTAGAGTCTGTAGAAATGAACCTATGAAGTCTGTTAGCTGAAAAAGCTTGAAAAAATGGAGAATTTGAATGCCTAGAATAATTTTTGAGAAGGGAAGAGGGAATTTTAGCCTACAAGACTAAAATATTTCATATGTTGTCCCAAAAATGAGTGACAAATTTTAGAAACAACAGCTAGCTCTAGTTGGGCAAATTCCTTCAGTTAAAATTTTGAAGTAGCTGAGGGGAGTAGAAACCAAAATCTCCAGTGCCTTGAAGTGTACCATTGGGATACAAATTCATGCTATCCAAAAAGAAAGGGACCAAAAATGAAAATTAAAAGCAAAAAATAGAACTAAAGACTATACAAATATACATATGTACATGTAATCTTATCTGATATTTCAAGAGTTGAAGTGCTTCAGATGTTGCCCAATATAAAGTAGAGAAAAGGGTGTGCCATCTTGGTAAACCAGTAAGAAAACATTTTATCCCTAGAATCAATGATGGGTGAATGGAAGTCTCCATCAAGAATCACATTTTTTGTGCACTCCTTTTGGTTCTCTCTTCTTGCCTCATGGCAAGGTGTGGTCCCTAATTCAAAAACCATAAATCTTTGTTGTTTTGGCAAAGAGTTCCTTTTCTTGACTTTGGCATGTAGCAGTATGTTCTACTACCATAGCTTGTTGCTCTTCTAGTTCAATCTAGCACATGATTTGATTGTCCCCATTATATACTTAACAAACCATCAGCCCAGTATCTCTTTTAACGTGAAGGAATTTGACACTTTTGTCTTGAGCAGCCTTCAACTCGAGTAATAGAGATTCATACTCGGCAACATTGTTGGTGTTACTAAAATAAAACTTGTATGAAGAAGGAAAGATATCTCCTTGAGGAGATATGAAAATAGTCCTAGCTCTAACACTGGTAGAAGTACAACTGGCATCAAATCTAGTATCCATACATTAAGCATTCCTCCATCTTCAACTTCAATTCCACAGACCAGTACCACCCCTCATAAAAACTAGAAAGATGAACTACCTTCCTCTATTCCTATTCTATTTTAATCATTTGACATAATTGACCATGTCAAGAAGAACATAATTCAAATGTCTAAATTTTAATTCTTGCAATCTAATCCTAAGCAGTTAGATAGGTTAGTTCAGTGTGTAAAGAATAAAGCCATCGCTATAAGACAAGATGTTAAAAAGGTAACTCATGATCCCATAAGGAACATGTCCATCCCAAAAAACCTTGTCATTTATCCTCCTACTAATTTTAGAAGGAATGAACCTTTTTATGTCTCTCTGTTGATAAATGGACATCAACTGAACAATTGCATAATTGATTCTAGAGCTTCAAACAATGTCATGCCTGCCAAAGTGGTAGAATCTCTTGGTCTCACACTGACCAAGACATTTTGGAGATGTTTCTCCATGGAGAACAAACAAGTGTCACTACTAGGACAGATCAAGGATGCCCAATGTGCATTTGTTGCCTTTCCAGAAGAGAGAATCAAGATGATAGTCCTGGTGGCAGACATCCTAGCCTCATACGACATCCTTCTTGGGAAAAATTTCTACAAAGATGTTGGAGGAGAATTGAGCATCAACCTGTCTAAAGTGAGGATCCCTATCAAAGGCATCATGCAGAGGCTACTTCTTGAAAAGGAGGCAACATATGTTGTCACCCAAGCATTGATCCCTGAAGCTCAAATTCTATTTGAGTCTTTAGACAAGGGTAACTATTTTTTATCTATTGAAGACATTCTTGTTATAGTAGATGAAAGTCTTGTAGGTAGAAATCTAGGAATTGGTTCAAATAAAACAACAAAAGTCATGAGAGAGCACAATGCAAGCCCAAAGGAACTCTCATCTCCAAATGAACTAGTATGGGTGAATATTTTATCACCAATGTACTGATGAACAAAATATGTCTGATCAACCATAGCAAGGAAGATTGGTCAGCCAAATGTGTAGGTTTACCACATCGAAAGGGGACAAATCTCTCCTCTAATTAAGGGGAGGTTCCCTATAAGTATTAAAGGGCTATATATATATATATATATATATGCTAATCTACTATAAATAAACTGAAAATAACAATCAGAAGTAGGATAACACCATCCATCTCTCTTTTTTCAAAGATGATGTTCACTAATCAAAGGATAAATCTTGATGAAATGACAGAAGGCACTCCTCTTCTTTTAGAAGTGTTGTTCAGTAGACAACAGGAACCTTTCAGGTAGTGACAAGTAATTGTAACAGGGCGCAATAACACAACAGGATGAAATGTAGCACAAAGTCTACACCTCAACTGCCAAAGAGTGAAATATGAAGGATAATGAGGGCACAAAGTTGTCCCAAGATACTTTACATATAAATAGAAAATAGACAAACTAAAGACAATTGTGGTAGCACAAATTATTTCCACAACTGACTTCAGGACACCTTCTTGATTACTTTCACTAATTTTGCTTATTTAATTAAATGAACAAAAAATGTATTAAGGAAATAGACATAAGAACAATTTCCCCAAAAACCAAGCTATTCCATCACAAACTCTAAAAAGTCACTTGTTTTCTTATTCAAATAATAAAATATGATCAACAATCTGAGCTCAAAGTCTCAGTAATGCCTTTCAATTTGGGCAGAGTTTTGTTTTTGATAATGGAGAGATCTCCTTAAAACAATAAGAGAGAGTTTTGTGTTGGAATAGCTTGGTTTTTGGGAAAATTGTTTTTATGTCTATTTACTTAATACATTTTTTGTTCATTTAATTAAATATGTATAATTAGTGAAAGTAATTAGGAAGGTGTCCTAAAGTCAGCTGTGGAGAGACTTTGTGTTGCCACAATTGTCTTTAGTTTGTCTATTTTATGTTTCTGTGTAAAGGATCTTGGGATGAATTTGTGCCCTCATTATCCTTCATATTTCACTCTTTATAAATTGAGGTGTAGACTTTGTGCTACATTTCATCCTATTGTGTTATCGTGCCCTGTTACAATCACTTGTCACTACCCGAAAGGTTCCTGTTGTCTGCTGAACAACACTTTTGAAAGAAGAGGAGTGGATTCTATCATTTCATCAAGATTTATTCTTTGATTTGTGAACATCATCTCTGAAAAAAGAGAGATGGATGGTGTTATCCTACCCCTGAGTGTTATTTTTAGCTTATTTATAGTAGATTAGAATATATATATATATATATATAGCCCCTTCATACTTATAGGGAACCTCCCCTTGATGAGAAGAGAGATTTGTCCCCTTTTTATGTGGTAAACCTACACATTTGGCTGTCCAATCTTTCTTGCTATGGTTGATCAGACCTATTTTGCTCATTAGTACGCTGGTGACAAAATATTCACCTAATAGTGTTTGGTGACTCTATTGGGGATTCAAATAAGCAGTTCCTATCCTTATCCATTATATACTCTAGTGACTCTCATCTAGGTCTTACCAATTATCATTATAGCCTTATCCATTTATCTCGCTGTGAAAGAATGTGCAATTTGAAGCCTCAAGCTTCAAGTTAAAGTAGTACCAATTCTTTTTTATTTTTATTTTTACACTCTTGCAAATCCACGGTATACACGAAGCCAAAGGGGTAAAGGTATTGTTGACCCTATATTCAAGTTGGTAAAATAAAGTAATTTTGATTTGTTTCCTTCACCATCTCACTTGCAACAAACTAGGAGCTTTCCTCTTACTAAAGTCAAGTCTCCATTACCAGGCACATCATCCATTTCTACTATTAATAAAGTTTTGCCAATACTTACCCCTCTAAGATTTGTTATTCCACCTTTCCATATTCATACAATGGAAATTCAAGGCCCTTGGGGTAACTCTTTTGGCCCACTCAATTTAACTCCACCTCTACATGAGCTACCACGTAGTTCAAGAAAAAAATTCTCCAAGTTCTATGGTGATGGAAAGGTTCATCATGATGAACACATTATAGCCTGTAGTGTGATAGGCATGGAATTTAAGGACATGTTAGTTAGGCTGTTCATGGAAATTTTACAAGGTGCTATTGTAGATTGGTTCTATCATCTACAGGCCCAAACTGTGACTGACTGGAACACTCTCAAAGCCAAATTTGAAGCTAGATTCAAGCCTATAGAAGATGTACATGCCTTGCTGGCTCAACTCACACAAATAAAGAAGGATCCTCATGAACCAATGAGGGATTTCATAGCCAAATTCCACAAGCTGAGGAACATGATTCCTATAATTTCTCAACCAACACCTAAAAACCTCAAATGTTTCTTCATCAATTCTCAACTGCCTAAAGTGAGTTTTCTGTTGAGATGGGCTAGCCAAATAGACCTTACTGCAGCTCAGGATTTGGCCACCGAAGTGGAAGATGATATTATATTAGTAGGAAAGATAAGGAGAGATCTTAACAGAGGTAAATATTATTCATCTTTTAAATATCCATCTACAGGTACCACTGATCCAATGGTGTAGAAATTGGCAAATGAGATGCTAGCTCTCAAGAAGCAAATGGCATAAGGGATATCTTCAGCTCCTTCATACAAATATATGCCAAGGAGGACATTCCCTAATCAGTCATACCAAGGCAATTCTACCAGGAATCAAGGATAGCCAAATCATCTTCCTCCCTCATAGGAAAAACTTGCCATTGAAGCACCCCCAACCAATTTAGTAGTTGTATATCTTGAAATAGAATTTGATTTCTCTTTCTAAATTGAATTGAACAAAGAAAATGATGTTAATATCCTTGCAGAAGACCAAAAAGAATTAGCTGGTTACTCCAACATTGGTTTCTTGAATTACCAAAATGAACCTAGAGATAAAGGTGAAGCATTTGATGGATCATATGTTGTATTCACCTGGTCCCAAAACCATTCAGCCTAGGAAGTTGATAAAGTAAAAATAGGGGAAAATTCTCAACCTGTAATTTCAATTGCAAAATGAGGAACTTCTCTACCTTTCTAGCCAAAGGACATAGTGAGTAATAAAATGTAAGTACATCAAGCATTCTTCCATCTTCAACTTCAATTCGACAAACTAGTACCACCACTCCTAAAAACTAGAAAGATGAACTACCTTCCTCTATTCCTAGTCCATTTCAGTCATTTGACATAATCGACCATGTTAAGAAGACCAAAATTCAAATTTCTAAATTTGAATTCTTGTAATCTAATCCTGAGTAGTTGGATAGGTTAGTTTAGTTTGTGAAGAAAAGAAAGCTTCAAGGAACAAAGGAATGAACTGTTGAACCATTAAACCATTAAACCTTGAACCAAATTGGTTCAATGGGTTTAATGGGTTCAACAGGTTCAACGAGTTTAATGGATTTGAAGAGATCAAGGGACTTAGAAAAATAGAGAAGCAATGGAGCAAAGGATGAACCAATGAACTGATTGAACCTTGAACAAAAAAAGGTTCAAAGGTTCAATAGTTTAAAGGAAGTGACAGACAAAGGAAGGAAGCGGATGATTCCAAAAATTAGTTCAAAGGGATGGTTCAACCAAAGAGCAAAAAAGTGATTGAACTATTGAACTGATGAACCTTAAACCAAAAAAGGTTCAAAGGTTTAATGAGATTGGTTTAAAATGATTGGTTCAAGCAGTCAATTAAATGAACAAAATGCAAGATTGAATAGTTGAACTCTTGAACCAAAGTTGGTTCAATCGATCGGTTCAAGTGGTCAGTTCAAAAAGAGTGCCCCAGTGAACTAAGGCCAAAGTACCCTTGTAGAGGGCATTGAACTAAGGGTCATTTCCCTTGTGGAGGACAATGAACATTGATTCAAAGATAAAAAAAAAACTGAAGGAAAGTGATTGAACCAAAAAAATGATTAAAGCAAGAATGTGATTGAACCAAGGAGCCGAGAAGGCCACCCAAACCATTGAAATAGTCAACCATTAATGTCCCCACAGATGTCAAATTTAAGATAATGAAATATCCATAAATTTTCAAATATGGCACTTGACACTAAAAAAAAGACCATTTGAAAAGCCTGAAGGGACACCTTCCCTTTGGGGTATTCCAAAGGCTTGATAAAGACATAAAAATAAGTTTTTCTCAGAGTTCCATGGAGGGTGCCAGGTGGCAACAATGAAAGGTTTTAATGTGTTTTTCTAAATGCAGTGGAAGTCACCACGTGTCCCTTGTAAAACTTAAAAGAAAGTGCCAAGTGTCAACATCCACCATTTCTTCCTTTTGTTTCAATATTGAGTAAGGATTATGGTGGGCCCCGATTGAGTTGCTAAGGTAAGCAGAATAGGCCAAGTGTCAACATTCATGTGAATTCAAATAATTCCCTCATATTTCTATAATGTTTCTAAAATCTTAGTGGAAGCCACCATGTGTCATCTTCCGTATGACTCTCAAAAGATATCTTAAGCTTCTATAAGTTAAACAGATGCTGCCAAGTGTCCTTGCCTGTTTCATAGTGGAAAGTGCCACCTATCCCTTCATCAAGAATAAAGCACTTGATAGCTCAAAATATAATAAGGAAAAGGGAAACGAAGGAGAAAGATTAGAAATATCCATGCATGGGATATGTTTCTAGAAGGTGAAGCAGTCCACCAAGTGCACATTAGAGAGCATGAACATTCAATGGCATTGCCTATTCTCCTGCATTGAATAAATAAAAAATAACTATGCACACATCAAGAAACATATTAGGGAGCCCATATTTAAGGCTGATGCTTGATTCTAGCATAGCCCATGGATAGAATTTAAAATGCATTGAAGGCATTGAATGCATCATAGGCCATCATTTTTGTGAAAAAAAGTGCCCAAGTCTTTCTTGGAGCACTATGTATTGGACTCTCTCTTATTGTTTTAGGAGAGATCTCTTTATTATCAAAAACAAAACTCTACCCAAATTGAAAGGCATTACTGAAACTTTGAGCTCAAATTATTGATCATATTTCACTATTTGAATAAGAAAACATGTGACTTTTCAGACTTTGTGCTAGAATAGCTTGGTTGTTGGAGAAATTGTTCTTATGTCTATTTCTTTAATACATTTTTTGTTCATTTAATTAAATAAGAAAAATTAGTGAAAGTAATCAGGAAGGTGTTCTAAAGCTGGCTGTGGAGAGACTTTATACTGCCACAATTGTCTTTAGTTTGTCTATTTTTTATTTCTGTGTAAAGGATCTTGGGATGACTTTGTGCCATCATTATCCTTCATATTTCACTCTTTGGTAGTTGAGGTGTAGACTTTGTGCTACATTTCATCCTATTTTATTATTGTGCCCTGTTACAATTACTTTTCACTACTTGAAAGGTTCCTATTGTCTATTGAATAGCACTTCTGAAAGAAGAGGAGTGCCTTCTGTCATTTCATCGAGATTTATCTTTTGATTGGTGAACATCATCTTCAAAAAAAGAGAGGTGGATGGTGTTATCCTACCCCTGAGTGTTATTTTTAGCTTATTTATAGTAGATTAGCATATACATATATATAGCCCCTTCATACTTATAGGGAACCTCCCCTTGATGAGAGGAGAGATTTGTCCCCTTTTGATGTGGTAAACCTACACATTTGGCTAACCACTCTTCCTTACTATGGTTGATCAGACATATTTTACTCATCAGTACACTGGTGACAAAATATTCACCCAACTGTTTTTGGTGACTCTGTTGGGTGAATATTTTACCACTAGCGTACTAATGAGTAAAATAGGTCTGATCAACCAAAGTAAGGAAGATTGGTTAGCCAAATGTAGAGGTTTACCACATCAAAAGGGGAAAAATCTCTCCTCTCATCAATGGGGAGGTTCCTTATAAGTATGAAGGGGCTATATATATGCTAATCTACTATAAATAAGCTGAAAATAACACTCAGGGGTCCATCCATCTCTCTTTTTTTAGAGATAATGTTCACCAATCAAATGATAAATCTTGATGAAATGACAGAAGGCACTCCTCTTCTTTTAGAAGTGTTGTTTAATAGACAACATGAACCTTCTAAGTAGTGACAAGTAATTGTAATAGGGCACAGTAACACAATAGGATGAAATATAGCATAAAGGCTACACCTTAACTGCCAAAGAGTGAAATATGAAGGATAATGAGAGCAGAAAGTCATCCCAAGATCCTTTACATAGAAATAGAAAATAGATAAACTAAAGACAATTATGGCAGCACAAAGTCTCTCCACAGCTGGTTTCAGGACACCTTTTGATTACTTTCACTAATTCTACTTATTTAATTAAATGAACAAAAAATGTATTAAAGAAACAGACATAAAAAAAATTTCCCCAACAACCAAGCTATTCCAACACAAAGTCTAAAAAATCACTTGTTTTCTTATTCAAATAATAAAATATGATCAGCAATCTAAGCTCAAAGTCTCAGTAATGCCTTTCAATTTAGGCAGAGTTTTGTTTTTGATAACAGAGAGATCTCTTTAAAACAATAAGAGAGTCCAATATATAATGCTCCAAGAAAGACTTGGGTGCTTTATTTCACAAAAATGATGGTCTATGATGCATTCAATGCCTTCAATGCATTTTAAATTTTGTCAATGGGCTATGTTGGAATTAGGCATTAGTCTTAAATGTGGGCTGCCTGATGTCTTTTCTAATGTGTGTGCAGCTATTTTCACTTTGCTCAATGCAGGAGAATAGGCTGCACCATTGAATGTTCACGCTCTCTGATGTCCACTTGGTGGGCTGCTTTACCTTTTAGAAACATATCTCATGCATGGATATTTTTGATCTTTCTTGATTATTTCCCCTTTTTTTACTATATTTTGAGCTCTCAAGCTCTTTATTCCTGATGAAGGGATAGGTGTCTCTTTTCATTGTAAAACAGGCGAGGACACTTGGCAGCATCTGTTTAACTTATAGAAACTTAAGATATCCTTTGAGAGTCCTATAGAAGATGACACACGGTTAATTCTATTGAGCTTTTAGAAATAATATAGAAACATGCGAGATTTATTTGGATTCACATAGATGAGGACACTTGGCATGCTTCGCTTACTTTAGCAACTCACCTAGGGTCCACCACAGTCTTTACTCAATAATGAAACAAAATGAAGAAACAACAGATGTTGACACTTGGTGCTTTCTTCCAAGTTTTATAAGGGACATGTGGTGACTTCCACTACATTTAGAAAAACAAATTAAAACCTTGCACAACTGCCACTTGGTGCCCTCCATGGAACTCTTAGTGAAGCTGATTTTTGTGTCTTTATCAAGCCTTTAGAACACCCCAAAGGGAAGGTGTCCCTTTGGGCTTTTCAAATAGTCCTTTTTTGAGTGTCAAGTGCCATATTTGAAAATTGATGGATATTTCATTATCTTAAATTTGGCATCCACAGGGACATCATTGGTTGACTATTTCAACAATTTGAGTAGCCTTCTCAGCTCCTTGGTTCAATCACTTTCTTGCTTCGATCACTTTTTTGGTTTAATCACTTTCCTTTGGGCTTTTCCTTTGATCTTTAAATTAATGTTCTCTATCCTCTGGAAGGGCACCTGCCCTTAGTTCACTATCTTCCACAAGGGTACTTTGGCCTTGGTTCACTAGGGCACTCCTTTAAACTAACTGATCTAACCAACTTTGGTTCAATGATTCAACGGTTCAATCTTACATTCTGCTCATTCAATTGACTGCTTGAACTAATCGCTTTGAACCAATCTCATTGAACCTTTGAACTTTTGAACCTTTGAACCTATTTTGGTTCAAGGTTCAATGGTTCAATGGTTTAAATACTTTTTTGCTCTTTGGTTGAATCATCCCTTTGAACTAGTCTCTAGAATCATCCGCTTCCTTCCTTTGTCTTACGCTTCTTTTGAACTATTAAACCTTTGAACCATTAAACTTTGAACTCTTTTGGTTCAAGGTTCAATTGGTTGAATGATTCATCCTTTATTCCATCGCTTTCGCTTGGATCTTTGAACCAAAGTTCCCTACCCTTAGTTCACTACCCTCCATAAGGGCACATGGTCTTTTTGCTTTAAGGCACTCCTTTGAACTGGCCGATTGAACCAATCAATTGAACCAACTTTGGTTCAAATATTTAATGGTTCAATCACTTTCTTCTTATGTTCCACTTGATTGCTTGAACCAACCACTTTGAACCAAATGCTTATTGAAACTTTAAACCTTTGAGCCCATTAAACCTTTGAACCTTTTTGGTTCAAGGTTCAATGGTTCAAAAATTGAAGCCTTCTTCTTTTCATTAAGTCTTTTGAAGCCGTTAAACTTGCTGAAGCAGTTAAACTTTGAACTTTTGATGAAGCGCTTAACTCTTTAAGCTTGTCAATGCCATTGAACCCTTGAACCCATTGAACCTTTGAACCTTTGAACCAAAATGGTTCAAAGTTCAATGGTTCAACGGTTCAATATTTTGTTTGAAATTTGCTGATGAACCTTTTGGTTGAACCTTGGCATTGAACCAACCTTTAAATTGCCTGAGTGTTGAGAGCTTATTTTTTTCTTGCAGAGTCTATTGAAATGAACCTATAGAGTCTGTAGATATGAAATTGTAGAGTCCATAGAAATGAACTAGTGGAGTCCATAGAAATGAGTCAGTAGATTCCTTCCTACAGAGTCCATAGAAATGAGTTTGTAGATTCCTTCTTGTAGAGTCCATAGATTTAAGCCTGTAGAGTCCATAGATTTGAGCCCATAGATATGAACTTATGGAGTTTGTTTAGGTGAAAAAGCTTGAAAAATGGAGAATTTGAATGCCTAAAACAATTTTTTGAGAAGGGAAGAGGGAATTTTGGCTTGCAAGACCAAAATAGTTCATATGTTGTCCCAAAAATGAGTGACATATTTTGGGAACAATAGCTGGCTCCAATTGGGGAACTTCTTTCAATTAAAGACTTGGAATAGTTGAGGGAAGTATAAACCAGAATCTCCAATGCCTTGAAGTGTGCCATTGGGCTATGGAGTCATGCTATCCAAAAATAAAGGCACCAAAAACAAAAATGAAAAGCACAAAATAGAACTAAAGACTATACGTATGTACAGGTAATCTTATCTGATACTTCAAGAGTTGAAGTGCTTCAGATGCTGCCCATTGTGAGGTAGAGAAAATGGCATACCATCTTGGTAATTTAACAGGAAAATTTTCTCACCATTGAGCTCATGGATAGTGAATGAGCCTCTCCATAGGGGATCAAATTTCCCATGCATTCCCTTTAGTTCTCTTCTCTTGTCCCACAGTAGGACTTGATCTCCAATCTAAAAATCAGATTTTTTTGTTTTTTGGTCAAAGAACTTCTTTACCAGACTTTGATGCGTAGAAATTTGGTCTACCACCATAGTTCATTGTTCATTTAGCTTAGTTAAGCACATGATCCTCTTGTCGATGGACCTTTCATATGTCTGATCTTCGACCACCTTTGCCAATTTCAATGTTGGTAATTCTAGGGTGTTTGGTATCTCTACATTGAGACCATAAAGAAGTTGGAAAGGTGACAACTTATTGGCCTTTTGGGCATAATTATATCTACCCATAAAGCATCAAATAATGTTTTGTGTCAGGTTCATTTGTTGTCATCTACTAGCTTCCTGATGATGGTCACCAGATTGTTGTTGCTCAATTTTGCTTGGCCATTCCCTTGTGGGAAATAATCAGAGGAGTGGGAGAGGGTAATCCCATAGTAAAAATAGAATTAAGTGATCTCATGGGAAGAGAAATAGGCAACATTTTTTGTCATAATTTTGGTTGGGACCCCAAACCTAGAAATGATGTTCTCTTTGAGGAAATCACATACTACTTCTAAAGTAGCACGTTTGGTTGGAATTGCTTCCACCTATTTGGTGAGGTAATCTATGGCTGTGAGGATGTAATCATGTCCAACACTTGAAGATGGGTTTATAGCACCAATTAAATCGATTCCCCATTACTAAAATGTCTCTTCTATCACTACTAGCTTGAGAGGTAGGGCAACTAACTTGGGTCTTCCAATGAATTGTTTGCATAGTTCACACTTTTGTACACATTTATATGCATCTTGAAACAAAGTAGGCTAGTAACACCTAGCTCTAAGAATCTTGTGGGCAGTTATAGGCACAAAAAAATGTCCTCCATAGGTTAGATTGTGGAAGGATTCTAGAAGTTCATTCTACTACACTTTATCCACGCAACAAAGGAACACTCCATCAAGGCTCCTCTTGTACAAGTCATTGTTCTAGAGGACAAAATTGGTAGCTTTTAGTTTAGCAATCCTCCTTTCTTTATGAGATAAGTGAGTAGGGCACTCACCATAAATAAGGAAATGAGCAATACTTGAATACCACTCATTTGTAGTGGAGACAAAGAGGACTGTTGGTGTGTCTTCTACTTCTTTTTCTTCATGTCTTACTTCTTCAGGTCTATTGTCAGTAATCAATTGACAAAGGCCCTTTCCCTGCACCAGTGTACTGATGAGAAAAAAAGGTTTGATCAACCATAGCAAGGAAGATTGGTTGGCCAACTCTGCAAGTTCATTACTACAGACTCTATAGGCTTAAATCTATGGACTTTGTAGGCTTGAATCATTAGACTCATTTCTATGGACTCCATCAGTTCTAAAAACACTTTTCTATGGACTCTAAAAGTTCATTTCTATGTACTCTATAGGCTCATTTCAAAATTATCAATGAAAATAAGAAGGCTTGAACCCTTGAATCTTAAACCAAAATGGTTCAAAGGTTCAACGGGTTCAATAGTTTAAAGTTTCAATGAGCAGTTGGTTCAATGAAGTTGGTTCAAGTGATCAATTGAACACAAGATTAAACTATTGAATATTTGAAACATTGAACCAAAGTTGGTTCAATCGATTAGTTCAATCGACTGGTTCAAAGGAGTGCCTTAAAGCAAAAAGACTAGGTGCCCTTATGAAGGACAGTGAACCAAAGGCCAAGTGCCCTTGCCTAGGGAAGTAAAGAAAAGAAAGCTTCAAGGAACAAAGGAATGAATTGTTGAACCATTGAACCATTTAACCTTGAACCAAATTGGCTCAATAGGTTCAACAAGTTCAATGGGTTCAATAGGTTTAATGAGTTCAATGGATTCAAAGAGATCAAGGGACTTATAAAAATAGAGAAGCAATGGACCAAAGGATGAACCAATGAACCGATTGAACCTTCAACCAAAAAAGGTTCAAAGTTCAAAAGTTCAAAGGTTCATCAGTTCAAAGGAAGTGCCAGATAAAGGAAGGAAGCGGATGATTCCAGAGACTAGTTCAAAGGGATGGTTGAACTAAAGAGAAAAAAAGTGATTGAACCATTGAACCTTGAACCCAAAAAGGTTCGAAGTTTTAATGAGATTGGTTCAAAATGATTGGTTCAAGTGGTTAATTGAATCAAAAAAATGCAATATTGAACTGTTGAACCGTTGAACCAAAGTTGGTTCAATCGGTCGATTCAAAAGGAGTGCCCCAGTGAACAAAGGCCAAAGTACCCTTATGGAGGGTAGTGAACTAAGGGCAGATGCCCTTATAGGGGACAGTGAACATTGATTCAAAGATCAAAAGAAAAGCTTGAAGGAAAGTGATTGAACCAAAAAAGTGATCGAAACAAGAAAGTGATTGAACTAAGGAGCTGAGAAGGTTGCCTAAACCGTTAAAATAGTCAACCATTAACATCCCCACAGATGTCAAATTTAAGATAATGAAATATCCATCAATTTTTAAATATGGCACTTGACACTCAAAAAAGGACTATTTGAAAAGTCCAAAGGGACACCTTCCCTTCAGGGTGTTCCAAAGGCTTGATAAAGATGCAAAAATAAGTTTCTCTCAAAGTTCCATGGAGGGCACCAAGTGGCAACTGTGGAAGGTTTTAATGTATTTTTCTAAATGTAGAAAAAGTCACCACATGTCCCTTGTAAAACTTGGAAGAAAGTGCCAAGTCATGTTTGTCATTTCCTTCTTTTGTTTCATTATTGAGTAAGGACTATGGTGGTCCCCAGATGAGTTGATAAGGTAAGCAAAGCATGCCAAGTGTCATCATCCATGTGAATTCAAATAAGTCCCACATGTTTTTATAGTGTTTCTAAAAGTTGCCATGTGTCATCTTCCATAGGACTCTCAAAATATATCTTAAGCATCTATAAGTTAAGCAAATGCTGCCAAGTGTCCTTGCCTATTTCACAGTGGAAAGTGCCACCTATCCCTTCATCAGGAACAAAGCACCTGAGAGCTCAAAATACAGCAAGGAAAGGGGAGACAATGGAGAAAGATAAAAAAATATCCATGAATGGGATATGTTTCTAGAAGGTGAAGCAACCCACCAAGTGGACATCAGAGAGTGCAAACATTCAATGGTGTGGCCTGATCCAGGCAACAATTTAGGTGACCATTCAGGTGACAGTTAATTCCCCAAATTTTGTATTGCTTTAAATCCTCACCCATTATGTCCTCGAGCTCTATATTGTTTTAAATTTTGGAAGTCAAATTATCAGTGATAGTTATTTCCTTGAATGCTATATTGTCTTAAGTCTTAACCCTTTAATTCCTTGAGCGACTCAATCTCCCACGAGATAATATGTATAAATGAAGAACTTCTTGAAATGGGGAGGAAGACATCTCTTCCCAAAGATAAGCATATATTTGTATTTTGATCTTAAGTAATATGACATCTCTTCTCAGAGAATTCATTGTTACTATGTTATTTCTATGCTATTGAAATATTTATCAACCAGAAATTTTGAGTTTTGGATTAGTGGTATTAGAGCGGTTTGTATTGAGAGTGTATGATCCTGAGGATGAAGTCAAGATATAAGAAACTTAGGTGGGAAGTGACAGACCTTCCAAACTTTCCACATGTTCACCCCAAATGACTTCAAATGGCAGATGACACTGAGACATCTGATCCTTTTAAGGAAATGGTGAATGAAGCCCTCCAATGGCAATAAGCACAAATGCTGCAATAATTTGCTCAAATTCTTCAAACACTTTTGATGGGAAATTCTGGCTCCATGGCTACACATCCTAGCTCCTCATCTAGGGAACTTCCTTTCAGTGCCCCAACACCCTTCAAGGTTCAAGTAAATTTTTATATTCCCACATTTGAAGGCAAAATCAATGCTGATGTAGTAAAAAAATGGTTGGATCAACTGTCTTCCTAATTCTTTGTAAATAAGTTCACTGATGGAGAAAAGATCACTTTTTCTCTTTTGAAATCATCATTTCCTATGAAAAACTAGTGGGAAGTGTACAAAAGGAAGTTCAACATAGATATCATTGGCCTTGGGGTGGAACCTACCTAGGATAATTTTATGGAAGTAGTAAAAGAAGAATACTATCCCATCAGAGCATATGATACCTGTACATATAGTGGCAACAACTTCACCAAGGCAAGGACCAATCTGTTCAAGATTACACAGACACTTTTCATTTTTTGTCTGCAAGATTGGGCATTCAAGAAAGTGAGAAATATAAGACTCTCAAATATCATGGTGGACTACAATGGTACATACGAGGGAAAATAGAACTCTTTAATTTAGAAAGCCTTGGTGAGGCATATAAATTTGCAGTGAGGATTGAACAGAAACATGGTAGAAAGAATACAAAGAGTCAACCCTCAAAATGGAAAATTGATAAGGAAGGTCAAACATGAGGCCAAAATTGGAAGCAGGAGTTTCAAGATAAGAAATCTTAGAAAGGGAAGACTATAAAATGGTGTGATTACCACAAAATTAGAACTCACTCCAAATAAGAATGTCGAGCCATCAAGTCACTACTCTCTGAATCACAATACTCGACATCTTCTACTCTTCCTCATACACAACCCATAGTCCAAGAGGATGAAGAATAAATTGTAGATGCTGAGCCTGACACCATCATCACCTCATCATAGACCTATGAGGAAAGACTAGATGACAAAGAAAAATTGTTTCACTCTAAATTATGGGTAAAAGGTAAGCCTCTGCATTTCATTCTTCATAGTGGGAGTCAAAAGAATTTAATCTCTACTAAAGTTGTGAAAAGTCTAAATCTATCCATGAAGCCTCATCCAAAGCCCTACAATATTGGATGGTTGAGCCCAGGGAGTGATCTTCATGTCACCCATTAGTGTCTTCTTTCATATGCTATAAAACCATTCCAAGATGAAGTCTTGTGTGATGTGGTCAATCTAG
This sequence comes from Torreya grandis, assembly GCA_037957365.1. Classification (NCBI taxonomy): domain Eukaryota; kingdom Viridiplantae; phylum Streptophyta; class Pinopsida; order Cupressales; family Taxaceae; genus Torreya; species Torreya grandis. Next base: position 2,901,474 of record JARHVA010000269.1, read on the forward strand.
ATGTTTGTGATGTACTCCTTGGTTAATCATTCATGTATGAATGACATGGCATTTATGAATCAAGAACCTAAAGGATCACCCTCACTCTTGGAACATAGTGCTATAAGGTACTAGAGGTACCACCACCCACATCTATCTCCCTGATCAGTGCTAAACAATGTAAGAGATTGGTGGAGAAGACAAAGCAATTTGTTCTCATGATGGTCAAACCATAGAAATCCAAGGAGTCTGATGTTGCAGTCCTAACTACACAATCAAAACTACAATAAAAGCACATAGGATGAATCATAGGAGAATATGATGACTTATTCAAGTCACCCACAAGAGTTTCACTGCATTTCCAGGTAAAACATTCTATTGATTACCTTTTCCTAACATTCTTGTGTATCGCAGATCAATTTTGGAGAATGATGAGATAAATGGATAGATTCAAGAATTGATTCAAAGGGGTCACATCAGGCCAAGCTCTTCACCTTATGATAGCCCAATTATCTTGGCACTGAAGAAAGATGGAACATAGAGGATTTGCATTGACTATCAAGCCCTGAATAAAATCTCTGTGAGGAATCACTACCCTCTCCCCAAGATTGATGACCTATTGGACTAGCTCTGTGGTGTGAATTTCTTCACCAAAATTGATCTCATATTTGGTTATCACCAAATTCCCATCAATCCCATTGATGTCTAGAAGACTGCAATCAAATTTAAGGAGGGGCTCTTTGAATGGTTGGTTATGCCTTTTGGCTTAACTAATGCACCTGAAACCTTCATGAGGATGATACATGACATCCTAAGACCCTTCACCAACTCATTCATGGTTTTCTACCTAGATGACATACTCATCTATATCAAAACATGGGAAGAACATTTGCAATATGTTCATAAGGTGCTTCAAACTCTTTAGGAGCACAAGTTGTATGTAAATCTTGACAAATGCACATTCAAAATGACAACAATTAAGTACCTCAAGTATGTTGTGAATGAGGAAGGGGTCCATGTTGATCCCAAAAAGATTTAGGTTATTCGAGAATGGCCCACACCAAGGACCCTCATAGAGCTTCACAACTTTTTGGGTCTTGCAAATTTCTACCACAGGTTTGTTCTTGGATTTTCACATGTTGTTTGGTCACTAACCCAAGTGACTAAAGGAGGAGCTAAAGCTACATTTTAGTGGGGTAAAATACAACAAAGGGAATTTTAGAATTTGAAGAATAGACTTTGCTTAGCCCCTATTATTTCCTTGCCAAATTTGCATCAAACATTTGAATTGATGATAGATGCATCTAAATATGCCATGGCAGTTGTCATCATGAAACATGGCCATCCTATTGCATACCATAGTGAAACTTTCACTAACACAGTTAGGAAATATCTAACATATGATAAGGATCTCTATGCGATTGTGTAATCCTGAAAACACTAGAAACACTACATCTTGGGGAAAGTGACGGTCATCCATACTGACCATAGACCATTGGAATTCATCCAAACAGAAAGAAAACTATAAAATGAGAGGCACCAAAAGTGGACCATGTATCTTTAGCAATTTCACCTAATAATCAAACACAAAAAGGGGAGCTCAAATAGAGCTACAAATTATTTGAGCCACCCACCAATTACTACACTCACAAAAGTTCTTGACCTGTGCAAACATGAGACTACCACTTAGGGTGCTCTGTATGAAGCAGATCCTACCTTTGCTAATACATATCAAGCACTCCAAAGAGGTGAACATGTTTCTGACTTCTATTTGCAAGATCATGTCCTCTGTCATATGGGGCACATCTGTGTTCCTATTGTAGATCAATAAAAGATGATATGGGAAGCACACTTTAGTAGGATAGCTGGACACTTTGGTATCAAAAAGACATTGGCAATTCTTCAAAAACACTTCTACTGGCCCCATATATGAAAAGATGTGGAAAGATATCTCAAATCTTGCACCCCATGTGCAATATCCAAGCCAACAAATAAGAAGCAAGGATTGTACACACCATTACCAGAACCAACCAAGCCTTGGGAATCCATCTCAATGGATTTTCTCTCAGGTTTGCCCACTTCTAAACATGGCAAGGACTGTATTTTTCTGGTAGTTGATCATTTTTCAAAAATGGCTATCATGTTTGCTTGTAAGAAAAATATATCTACTGAGGAAACTACTCAACTATATTTTAGTCATGTATGGCTCTATTTTAGTCTCCCCAAGTCCATTATCTCAGATCGGGACAACAGGTTCCTAAGCATCTTCTAGTCCACTCTATGGAAGATGATGGATACTAAGCTGATGAAGTACATAGCCTTCCATCCATAGACTGATGGTCAAACAGAGGTGGTAAACCACTTGATTGTTCACATGATTTAGATGTATCACTCTAAACATCCATGTAAATGGGATGAGGGACTTCTTTTCATACAATATGGATACAATCGGGAGCTACACAACTCGACCAAGCATAGTCCATTTGAAATATGTTTTGGGTTCCAACCTATGGCACTAATTGATATAGTTGTTCTATTTTCCACCATGGAATACACACCTCATGGAAAATCTAAGGTAGCAAATGCAAAAAAATTTATTGAACAAATGCAACACATCCAGCAGTAAGTTCATGACATACTGGAGAAGATGAATCAGAAGTATAAACAATTCCATAACAAACATAGGATTACACACCATTTTGCTGTGGGTGACAAGGTTTGGTTACAGATTCAAAAGGAATGGCTTACAAGCCCACACAAAAAGATTTAGCCTCTATGATATGGTCCATACACCATCACCAAAAAAGTTGCAAAAATGCTTTTGAGTTGAACCTACTAGCCTACCTTGGTCTGCATCTAATATTCAATGTGGAGCTCCTCAAACCATATCACCTACCTCTATTAGACACTTCAGTTGTGGCTGAACAAATAGACATTGATGAGCTTGATCCATAGAGTTTTTATCCAATAGAAGAGGATTAGATTGTGGATACTTGGATGAAGACAACAAGAGGATACTCTATTCCACTTTATCGATTGATCAAAAGAGGCCAGCTTAGCCACCAAGGTGAGTGGCTCATAGAGGATCAAATCAAGACACAACTACCACACCTGACAGGGAACATTGATGCAATGGGGAACATTTCTTTTCAAGGAGGGATGAATGATCTAGGCAATAATTTAGGTGACCATTTAGGTGATAATTAGTTCTCCAAATTTTTTATTTCTTTAAATCCTCACCCATTATGTCCTCGAGCTCTGTATTATTTTAAATTTTGGAAGTCAAATTGTCGACGACAGTTATTTCCTCAAATGTTGTATTGTCTTAAGTCTTCACCTGTTAATTCCTTGAGCCACTCAATCTCCCATGAGATAATATGTATAAATGAAGAACTTCTCGAAATGGGGAGGCACACATCTCTTCTCAAAGATAAGCATATATTTGTATTGTGATCTTGAGTAATACATCTCTTCTCAGAGAATTCATTGCTACTATGCTATTTATATGCTATTGAAATATTTATCAACTAGAACTTCTGAGTTTTAGATTAGTTTTAAATCCTCACCCATTATGTCTTTGAGCTTTGTATTTTTTTTAATTTTGGAAGTCAAATTGTTGGCGACAGTTATTTCCTTGAATGTTGTATTATCTTAAGTCTTCACCCATTAACTCCTCAAGCCACTCAATCTCCCACGAGATAATATGTATAAATGAACAACTTCCCAAAATGGGGAGGTAGACATCTCTTCCTAGAGATAAACATATATTTTTATTTTGATCTTGAGTAATACGACATCTCTTCTCAAATAATTCATTGTTACTGTGTTATTTCTATTTATTAAAATATTTATCAACTAGAACTTCTAAGTTTTGGATCATGGCCTATTCTCCTGCATTGAGTAAAGTGAAAATAGATAGATACACATTAGGAAACACATTAGGTGGCCCATATTTAAGACTGATGCCTGATTCTAGCATAGCCCATGGACAAAATAAAAAATGTATTGAAGGCATTGAATGCATCATAGGCCATCATTTTTTTGAATCAAAGCACCCAAGTCTTTCTTGGAGCACTATATATTGGACTCTCTCTTATTATTTTAGGGGAGATCTCTTTGTTATCAAAAACAAAACTCTACCCAAATTGAAAGGCATTACTGAGACTTTGAGCTCAAATTGTTGATCAGATTTTGTTATTTGAATAAAAAACAAGTGAATTTCTAGACTTTGTGATGGAATAGCTTGGTTGTTGGGGAAATTGTTCTTATGTTTTATTTCTTAATACATTTTTGTCCATTTAATTAAATAAGTAGAGTTAGTGAAAGTAATCAAGAAAGTGTCCTGAAGTCAGCTGTGGAGAGACTTTGTGCTACCACAATTGTCTTTAGTTTGTCTATTTTCTATTTCTGTGTAAAGGATCTTGAGATGACTTTGTGCCCTCATTATCCTTCATATTTCACTCTTTGGTAGTTGAGGTGGAGACTTTATGCTACATTTCATCCTGTTGTGTTACTGTGCCATGTTATAGTTACTTGTCACTACCTGAAAGGTTCCTGTTGTCTGCTAAAGAACACTTCTAAAAGAAGAGGAGTGCCTTCTGTCATTTCATCAAGATTTCCCCTTTGATTTGTAAACATCATCTCTAAAAAAAGAGAGATGAATGGTGTTATCCTACCCCTGAGTGTTATTTTCAGCTTATTTATAATAAATTAGCATATATATATAGCCCCTTCATACTTATAGGGAACCTACCCTTGATGAGAGGAGAGATTTGTCCCCTTTTGATGTGGTAAACCTACATATTTGGCTGACCAATCTTCCTTGCTATGGTTGATTAGACCTATTTTGTTCATCAGTACACTGATGACAAAATATTCACCCAACAGTTTTTGGTGACTCCACTGGATCTTACCCATTATCATTATAGCCTTATCCAGTTATATCACTGTGAAAGAATGCACAGTTTGAAGCCTCAAGCTTCAAGCTTAAGTAGTACCAGTTCTTTTTCTTTTTTATTTTTACACTCTGGTAGATCCACGATATACATGAAGCCAAAGGGATAAAGGTATTGTTGACCCTGTATTCAAATTGATACAACAAAGTAATTTTGATCTATTTCTTTCACCATCTCATCTCCAATGAACTAAGAGCTTTCCTCCTAATAAAGTCAAGTCTTCATTACTAGGCAAAGCATCCATTTCTACTATTAATAAAGCTTTGCCAATACTTACCCCTTTGAGATTTGTTATTCCACCTTTCCATAGTCATACAATGGCAATTCAAGGCCTTTGGGGTAACTCTTTTGGCCCACTCAATTTAACTCCACCTTTACATGAGCTACCACATAGGTCAAGAAAAAATTTCCCTAAGTTCTATGGTGATGGAAAGGTTCATCTTGATGAACACATTGTAGCCTTCAGCATAGCCTACAGTGTGATAGGCATGGAATTTGAGGACGTGACAGTCAGGTTGTTCATGGAAACTTTACAAGGTGCTACTATAGACTAGTTCTATCATCTACAAGTCCAGACTGTGACTAACTGGAACACTCTCAAAGCTAAATTTGAAGCCATATTCAAGCCTATAGAAAATGGGCATGCCCTATTTTCTCAACTCACACAAATGAAGAAGGAGCCTCATGAACCAATGAGGGATTTCATAGCCAAATTTGACAAGCTTAGGAACATGATTCTTGTAATTGCTCAGCCAACACCTAAAAACCTCAAATGTTTCTTCATCAATTCTCAGCTGCCTAAAGTGAGTTTTCTATTGAGATGGGCTAGCCAAGTAGACCTTATTATAGCTCAGGATTTGGCCACTGAAGTGGAAGATGACCTTATCTTGGTAGAAAAGATAAGGAGAGATCTTAACATAGGTAAATCTTCTTCATCTTCTGAATATCCATCTATAGGTACCACTAATCTAATGGTACAGAAACTAAAAAATGAGTTGCTAGCTCTCAAGAAGTAACTGGCACAAGGGATATCTTTATCTCTTTTGTATAGATATATGTCAAAGAGGACATTCCCCTATCAGTCATAATAAGACAATGCTGTCAGGAATCAAGGACAGCCAAATCATCTTCTGCCCCCATAGGGAAAACTTGCCATTAAAGCACCCCCAGCCAATTTAGCAGTTGGATATCTCAAAATAAAATTTGATTTTTCTTTCCAACCTAAATTGAACTAAGAAAATGATGCTAATCTCCTTGTAGAAGACCAAGAAGAATTAGCTGGCGACTCTAACATTGGTTTCTTGAATTACCAAGATGAACCTAGAGATAAAAATGAAGCAATTGATGGATCATAAGCTATATTCACTCGATCTGAGAACTAGTCAGCCCAACAAGCTAATAAAGTAAAAATAGGGGAAAGTTCTCAACCTATAATTTCAATTTCCAAATGAGGAACTTCTCTACCTTTCCAGCCAAAGGACCCAGTGAGTAATAAAAAGGTAAGTACATTAAGCATTCCTCCATCTTCAACTTCAATTCCAAAAACTAGTACCACCCCTCCTAAAAACTAGAAAGATGAACTACCTTCCTCTATTCTTATTCCATTTCAGTCATTTGACATGATCGACCATGTCAAGAAGACTAAAATTCAAATATCTAAATTTGAATTATTGCAATCTAATCCTGAGCAGTTGGATAGGTTAGTTCAGTGTGTGAATAATAAATCCATCTCTGTAGGATAAGATGTTAAAAATGTAACTCATGATCCCCCAAGGAACATGTCCATCCCAAATAATCTTGTCATTACTCCTCCAACTGCCCTTAGGAAAATAAATCCTTTCTATGTTTCCTTATTGATAAATAGTCACAAACTAAGCAATTACATCATAGACTCAGGTGCATCTGACAACATCATGCCTGCCAAGGTGATAGAATCTCTTGGAATCACACTTACCAAAAACTTTAGGAGATGTTTCTCCATGGAGAACAAATAAGTGTCACTGTTGGGATAAATCAAGGATGCCCAATTTGCATTTGCTACCTTTCTAGAAAAGAGAATCAAGATGATAGTCCTAGTGGCTGATGTCCCAGTATCATATGGCATCTTCTTGGGCAAAATTTCTACAAGGATGTTGGAAGAAAATTAAGCATGGATCTATTTGAGGCAAGGATCCCATTTAAAGGCATTATGCAGAGATTAGTCCCTAAGAAGGAAGCAAAATATGTTGTCCCTCAGACATTAGTCCCTGAAGCCCAAATTTTGTTTGAGTCTTCAGGCATGGAAAATTATTTTTTGACCATAGAAGATACTCATGTTTTAGCTGATGAAAATCCCAAAAATGATAGTTTGTAAAATTAGTTCAGATAGAACAACATGAGACATGATAAATTACAATGCAAATGCAAAATAATTCCCCCTTCCAAGTAAAGAGAAATCTAATAGAAGATCAATTTTTGATGATATTTGGATCCTAGAATTTGATGGCATTAATTCCTCTACTAGTTTAGGAGCTAAGATTGTGTTGATATCTCCTCAAGGAGATAATTTTCCTTCTTCATACAAGTTGTAGTTCAACAATACTAACAATACTGCTGAATACGAATATCTTCTGCTTGGATTGAAAGCTGCTAAAGACAAGGGCATCAAACTACTTCATGCCAAAGTAGATGTTGAGTTGGTGGTTTGTCATGTGAGAAACTTGTACCAAACCAGAAATGAGATATTTTGCCAATACCGCAATCTAGTATGGAATCAAATTGAAAGCTTTGATGTTTTCAACATCTCTACCATACTCAAGGAATTCAATGACAGAGCTGATGCACTGGTAGTTTCAATAACTCTCTTAGTCCCTCACCAAGACTTCATAAGAGACAAGTACACCATTGAGCTATTCTTTTGACTAAGCATACTTGATAATGCCAGTCATTGGAAGGTGTTTAATAATGACAAACAAATCATCACCTTTTTAGAAAAAAAAGATAGCTTTGAATAGCTTCACTTCGAAGCCAATAAGCTCCAAAAACTTGAATCAAATCCTAAAATAAACTCAGATGCAGGTGAAGAATTCTTGCAGCTAAAAGGGAATAAAATTCTCAAAGGACTAATTTCTCTTGAGAAACTTTTCGACGAGCATGACAGGTTCATCAAATAGCAACAAATGGATTCAAGCTCCTCCCAAGGGTTTGATCAGATAAATTTGGGTACCAAGGAAGATCCCAAAATGGTGAACACTGGGAAGTGTTGTACTCTGGAGGAGAAAATCAAATTTACTGACCTACTTCACCATTACATAGATGTTTTAGCATACTCTTATGATGATCTGAAGTCACTCAATCCTGAAGAAATTCATCATGAAATTCCTCTCAAGGATGATTCGGTACCTTACAAGTAGAAATCCTGACAGTATAATCCAAAGATATTAGGTACTATTCTATCTGAGATATAGAAAATGCTAAATGCTAGGATAATTTTCTCAATCCATCATTCCACATGGATTGCCAACATAATCCCTATGAGGAAGAAGAAAGGTGAAATTCACATCTATGTGGATTTCAAGAATCTAAATCAATCATCCTTAAAGGATAGCTATCCTTTGCCCATCATGGACTAAGTCCTTCAGACAATGACTAGTTCCAAGATGTTATCAATGTTAAATGGCTTCTTAGAATATAATCAAGTAGAAGTTGGTAAAGTAGACCAGCACAAGACTACCTTCACCACACCTTAGGGCACCTTTGCATATTGATGGATGTCATTTAGCTTGATAAATGTTGGTGCTACTTTCTAGATAGAAATGGACCTTACTTTAAAAGATGAAATGGGTAAGCTCATTATGGTATACCTTGATGACTTGACCATTTTTTCTAAGCATCACCCTGACCATGTGCACTATTTGCAACAAGTGCTGGAACATTGCCGCCAAAATGGCATTTCTCTAAACCCCAAAAAGTTTGTTTTTGGAGTAACAAAATGGAAATATTTTGAATACATTATATCCAAAGAAGGCATAAATATTAACTCTAAAAAAGTCAAGTCCATCTAGGAGCTTACTCTTCCCATGAGTAAGACTGTGGTTCACTCTTTCTTCAGAAAAGTGAATTCCTTATAAAGATTCATTCCCGAGTTCACTGAGAAGACTCATCATATTATATATATGATGAAAGGAAAGGCTACTTTCAGCTAGATTAAAGAAGGCAAATTAGCATTTTGGGACATCAAGACAGCCATTGCCCATGCCCTAATTTTGGTTTGTCTAGATTATACCAAAGATTTCATCATGTATATTTATGCTTCTAAACACACACTTTCGACCATTTTGGTTCAACAAAATGAAGAAGGTGTGGAATCTCCCATATCCTTCATGAGTTATCCTCTTAAATCTCATGAGCTAAAGTATTCAAATATGGAGAAGCATGCCTATGCAGTTGTCAAGGTAGTAAAGCATTTTCTGCTTTTACATTCTAAATTTCCACACTACCACCCTGGTTCTTGATACCATAGTTAAATCCATATTAACTCAGTAGGAGTTTGGAACTAAAAGAGGGAATTGGATTGAAAAAATCTAGGAGTTTAATCTAGTTATCAAATTGTTGAAGCTGGTGTAGGGAAAGGGCCTTTGTCAATTGAATGTTGACAATAGACTTGAAGAAGTAAGGCATGAAGAAAAAAAATAGAATACACACCAACAGTCCTCTTTGTCTCCACCACGAATGAGTGGTATTCAAGTATTTCTCATTTCCTTATTTATGGTGAGTGTCATGCTCACTTATCTCATAAAGAAAAGAGAATTGTTAAACTAAAAGCTGCCAATTTTGTCCTCTGGAACAATGATCTGTACAAGAGGAGCCTTGATGGTGTGTTCTTTCACTGCATGGATAAAGATTAGTAGAACCAACTTTTGAGGTCTTTCCACAATCTGGCCTATGGAGGACATTTTTTTTCTCTTGTAATTACCCACAAGATTCTTAGATCTAGGTATTACTAGCCTACTTTGTTTCAAGATGCATATAAATGGGTATAAAAGTGTGAACTGTGCCAATAGTTTGTTGGAAGACCCAAGTTAGCTACCCTACCTCTCAAGCCAGTAGTGATAGAAGATCCATTTCAACAATGGGGAATCAATTTCATTGGTGTTGTAAACCCATCTTCAAGTGCTAAACATGATTACATCCTCATAACTATAGATTACTTCACCAAATAAGTGGAAGCAATTCCAACCAAACATGTTATTTCAGAAGTAGTATGCAATTTCCTCAAAGAGAACATCATTTCTAGGTTTGGGGTCCCAACCAAAATTGTGATAGACAATGTTTCATATTTCTCTTCTCATGAGATCACTTAGTTCTATTTTTACTATGGGATTACACTCTCCTACTTCTCTGATTATTTCCCACAAGGGAATAGCCAAGTTGAATTGAGAAACAAGAATATGGTGACCATCATCAGAAAGTTGGTAGACGACAACCAACGAACATGGCATAAAGCATTGGTTGATGATTTATGGGAAGATAGAATTATGCCCAAGAGGGCAATAGGTATGTCACCTTTTAAACTTCTATATGGTCTCAATGTAAATATACCAATCACCCTAGAATTACCAGCATTGAAATTGGCAAAGGTGGTCAAAGATTAGACATATGAAAGCTCCATCGACAAGAGGATCATGTGCTTAATTGAGTTGAATGAGCAGTGAATTATGGTGGTGGATTGAATTGTTGTGCATCAAAGTCTGGTGAAGAATCTATTCAACCAAAAATCAAAAGCTCATAATTTTCAGAGTGGTGATCAAGTTTTGTTATGGGATAAGAGAAGAGAACCAAAGGAAATGCATGGAAAATTTGATTCCCTATGGAGAGGCCCATTTAATATTCATTAGCTCAATGGTGAAAATAGTTTCTTGCTGAAATATCAATATGGTATGCCCTTTTCATTGCCTCATAGTGGGAAACATCTGAATCACTTCAATTCTTGAAGTATCAAATAAGATCAGCTTGTACATATGTATATTTGTATAGTCTTTAGTTCTATTTTTGTGCTTTTATTTTTTTTTTTTCCTTTATTTTTGGGTAGCATGACTTCATAACCCAATGGCATACTTCAAGGCATTGGAGATTCTGGTTTCTACTTCCCTCAGCTATTTTAAGTCTTCAACTGAAAGAATTTCCCCAAATAGAGCTAGCTATTGTTCCCAAAATCTATCACTCATTTTTTGGGACAACTTATGAACTATTTTGGTCCTGCAGGCCAAAATTCCCTCTTCCCTTCTCAATAATTGTTTTGGGGATTGAAATTCTCTATTTTTCAAGCTTTTTTAGCTAAATAGACTCCACAAGTTCATTTATATGGAAGGTTTTAATGTGTTTTTCTAAATGCAGTGGAAGTCACCACGTGTCCCTTGTAAAACTCAGAAGAAAGCACCAAGTGTCAATGTATGCCATTTCTTCCTTTTGTTTCATTATTGAGTAAGGACTATCGTGGGCCCCAAGTGAGTTACTAAGGTAAGTAAAGCATGCCAAGTGTCATCATCTGTGTGAATTCAAATAAGTCCCACATGTTTCTATAGTGTTTTTAAAAGCTTAGTGGAAGCTGCCATGTGTCATCTTTCATAAGACTCTCAAAAGATATCTTAAGCTTCTATAAGTTAAATGGATACTTCTAAGTGTCCTCACCTATTTCATAGAAGAAAGTGACACCTATCCCTTCATCAGGAATAAAGCACCTGAGAGCTCAAAATATAATAAGAAAAGGGGAAACGATGGAGAAAGATCAAAAATATCTGTGCATGGGATATGTTTCTATAAGGTGAAGCAGCCCACCAAGTGGACATCAGAGAACACAAACATTCAATGGCACAACTTATTCTCCTGCATTGAGTAAAGTGAAAATAGCTATGCACACATCAGAAAACACATTAGGTGGCCCATATTTAAGACCGATGCTTGATTATAACATAGCCCATGGATAGAATTTAAAATGTATTGAAGGCTTTGAATGCATCATAGGCCATCATTTTTGTGAAATAAAGTTCCCAAGTCTTTCTTGGAGCACTATATATTAGACTCTCTCTTATTGTTTTTAGAGAGATCTCTTTGTTATCAAAAATAAAACTCTACCCAAATTGAAAGGCATTAATGAGACTTTGAGCTCAGATTATTGATCATATTTTATTATTAGAATAAGAAAACAACTGACTTTCCAGACTTTGTGCTGAAATAGCTTGGTTGTTGGGGAAATTGTTATTATTTCTATTTTCTTAATACATTTTTTGTCCATTTAATTACATAAGTAGAATTAGTGAAAGTAATCAAGAAGGTGTCTTGAAGCTGGCTGTGGAGAGTTTTTTTTGCTACCACAATTGTCTTTAGTTTGTCTATTTTCTGTCTTCTATGTAAAAGATCTTGGGATGACTTTGTGCCCTAATTATATTTTGTATTTCACTCTTTGGCAATTGAGGGGGAGACTTTGTGCTACATTTCATCTTGCTATGTTACTGTGCCCTATTACAGTTACTTGTCACTACCTGAAAGGTTCCTATTGTTTGCTGAATAACACTTCTAAAGGAAGAGGAGTGCCTTCTATCATTTCATCAAGATTTATCCTTTGATTTGTAAACATCATCTCTAAAAAAAGAGAGATAGATGGTGTTATCCTACCTCTGAGTGTTATTTTTAGCTTATTTATATTAAATTAGCATATATATATCCCCTTCATACTTATAGGGAACCTCCCCTTGATGAGAAGAGAGATTTATACCCTTTTTATGTGGTAAACATGCACATTTAGCTGACCAATCTTCCTTACTATGGTTGATTAAACCTATTTTATTCATTAGTATGCTGGTGACAAAATATTCACCCAACATTTTTTGGTGACTCTGTTGGGGATTCAAACAAGCAGTTCCTATCCTTATCCATTATATACTCTGGTGACTCTCATCTGGGTCTTACCCATTATCATTATAGCCTTATCCATTTATCCCACTGTGAAAGAATCTACAGTTTGAAGCCTCAAGCTTCAAGCTGAAGAATTACCAGTTCTTTTCCATTTTTATTTTTACACTCTGGCAGATCCATGGTATACGTGAAGCCAAAGGGATAAAGGTATTGTTGACCCTGTTTTCAAGTTGGTACAACAAAGTAATTTTGATTTGTTTCCTTCACCATCTTGCCTCCAACGAATCAAGAGCTTTCCTCCTACTAAATTCAAGTCTCCATTACCGGGCAAACATCCATTTTTGCTATTAATAAAGCTTTGCCAATACTAACCCCTCTAAGATTCGTTATTCCAATTTTCCATAGTCATACAATGACAATTCAAGGCCCTTAGGATAACTCTTTTGGCCCACTCAATTTAACTCCACCTCTACATGAGCTACCACGTAGTTTAATAAAAAATTTCCCATGTTATATGGTGATGGGAAGCTTCATCCTAATGTATACATTGCAGCCTTCAGCATAGCCTACGATGTGATAGGCATGGAATTTGAGGACGTGGTAGTCAGACTGTTCATAGAAACTTTACAAGGTGCTGTTGTAGACTGATTCTATCATCTAGAAGCCTAGACTGTGACTGACTGGAACACTCTCAAAGCTAAATTTTAAGCTATATTCAAGCCTACAAAAGATGCACATGCCCTGTTGGCTCAACTCACACAAATGAAGAAGGAGCCTCATGAACCAATGAGGGATTTCATAGCCAAATTAATCAATCTGAGGAATAGGATTCTTGCAATTGCTCATCCAACACCTAAAAACCTCAAATGTTTCTTCATCAATTCTTAACTTCCTAAAGTGAGTTTTCTGTTGAGACAGGCTGGCTAAATAGACCTTGTTGCAGCTTAAGATTTGGCCACTGAGGTGAAAGATGACCTTATATTGGTAGGAAAGATAAGGAGAGATCCTAATAGAGGTAAATCTTCTTCATCTTCTGAATATCCATCTATAGGTACCACTGATCTAATGGTGTAGAAATTGGCAAATGAGTTGTTAGCTCTCAAGAAGAAAATGACGCAAGGGATATCTTTAGCTCCTTCGTACAAAGATATGCCAAGGAGGACATTCCCCAATCAGTCATACCAAGATAATGCTACCAATAATCAAAGATAGCCAAATCATCTTCCTCCCCCATAGAGAAAACTTGCCATTAGAGCATCCCCAACCAATTCAGTAGTTAGATATCTTGAAACATAATCTAATTTCTCTTTCCAACCTAAATTGAACCAAGAAAATAACACTAATCTCCTTGCATAAGACCAAAAAGAATTAGTTGGTGACTCCAACATTAGTTTCTTGAATTATCAAAATAAACCCAAAGATAAAGGCAAAGCAGTTGATGGATCATATGTTGTATTCACCTAGTCCTAGAACCAGCCAACCTAGTAAGCTAATAAAGTAAAAATAAGGGAAAGTTTTCAACCTAAAATTTCAATTGCCAAATGAAGAACTTATTTGCCTTTTCAGCCAAAGGACCCAGTGAGTAATAAAAAGGTAAGTACATCAATCATTCCTCCATCTTTAACTTCAAATCCATATACCAATACCACCCCTTCTAAAAACTAAAAAGATGAACTGCCTTCCTCTATTCCTAGTCTATTTTAGTCATTTGACACAATCGACCATGTCAAAAAGACCAAAATTCAAATGTCTGAATTTAAATTATTGCAATCTAATCCTAAGCAATTAGATAGGTTAGTTCATTGTGTGAATAATAAATCCTTCCCTATAGGACAAGATGTTAATAAGGTAACTCATGATCCCCCAAGGAACATGTCTATCCCAAATAATTTTTTCATTACTCCTCTAGCTACCCTTGGGAAAATAGAGCCTTTCTTATTTTCCTTGTTGATAAATGGTCATAAACTGAGTAATTACATCACAAACTCAAGTGCATCTGACAACATCATACCTACCAAGGTGGTAGAATCTCTTAGAATCATGCTTACCAAAACCTTTGGGAGATGTTTCTCCATGGAGAACAAACAAGTGCCACTATTGAGACAGATCAAGGATGCCTAATTTGCATTTGCCACCTTTCTAGAAAAGAGAATCAAGATAACAGTCTTGGTGATTGATGTCCTAGCATCATATGGCATCCTTCTTGGGTGAAATTTCTGTAAGGATGTTGGTAATAAATTATGGATCTATTCAAGGCAAGGATCCTAGTCAAAGGTGTTATGCAGAGATTGCTCCCTGAGAATGAAGCAAAATATGTTGTCACTCAGACATCAGCCCTTGAAGCCTAAATTCTATTTGAGTCTTTAGGCATGGGTAATTATTTATTGACCATAGAAGATACTCATGTTATAGCTGATGAAACTCCCAAAAATGACAGTCTAAAAATTAGTTCAGATGGAATAGTAGGAGACATGATAAGAGGCAATGCAAACACAAAAGAATTCCACCTTCCAAGCAAAGAGAAATCTAATAGAAGATAAATTTATGATGATGTTTAGATCCTAGAATTTAATGGCAGCAATTCTTCTACTAGTTCAGGAGCTGATATTGTGTTGATATCTCATCAAGGAGATATTTTTCCTTTTTCATACAAGTTGTAGTTCAACAATACTAATAATACTACTGAATATGAATCTCTTCTACTTGGATTGAAAGTTGCTAAAGATAAGGGTGTCAAACTCCTTTATGCCAAAGGAGATGCTAAGTTGGTGGTTTTTTAGGTGAGAAACCTATACCAAACCAAAAATAAGAGATTACACTACTACCATAATCTAGTCTGAGATCAAATTTGAAATCTTTGATGCTTTCAGCATCTCTGCCATACCCAAAGAATTTAATGATAAAGCTGATGCAATGGTGATTTCAACAACTCTCTCAGTCCCTCATTTAGACTTCACAGGAGACAAGTACACCATCAAGCTGGTCTTCTGACCAAGTGTACCTAATAATTCCAATCATTGGTAGGTGTTTAACAATGACAACCAAATCATCACCTTCCTAAAATAAAAAGACATCTTTGAATAGCTTCGCTTCAAAGGCAGTAAGCTCCAAAAACTCAAATCAACTCTTGAAATGAACTCAGATGTAGGTGAAGAATTCCTACATCTAAAAGGAAATTCCTAAAGGACTGATTTCTCTTGAGAAATTGTTTGACAAGCACGACAGGTTCATCAAATAGTAAAAAATGGATTCAATCTCCTCCCAAGGGTTTGATCAAATAAATTTGGGTACCAAGGAACATCCCAAAATGGTGAACATTAGGAAGTGTTGTACTCTAAAGGAGAAACTCAAATTTACTGACCTACTTCACCATTACATGGATGTTTTGTCATACTCTTATGATGATCTTAAGTTGCTCAGGTTTGAGAAAATTCACCATGAAATTCCTCTCAAGGATGATTCAGTACCTTACAAGTAAAAATCTAGGCAATATAATTTAAAGATATTAGGTACTATTCTGTCAAAAATATGGAAAATTTTGAATGCTAGGATAATCTTCCCAATCCATCATTCCACATGGATTGCCAACATAGTACTTGTGAGAAAGAAGAATGGAAAATTTTGCCTCTGTGTGGATTTTAAGAATCTGAATCAGTCATCCTTAAAGGATAACTATCCTTTGCCTATCATGGACATAGTCCTTCAGACAGTGACTAGTTTCAAGATGTTATCAATGCTAGATGGCTTCTCAACATATAATCAAGTAGAAGTTGGTGAAATAAACCAACACAAGACTACCTTCACCACTCCTTGGGGCACCTTTACATATCAAAGGATGTCATTTGGCTTGATAAATGCTGGTGCTACTTTCTAGAGAGCAATAGACCTTGATTTCAAAGATGAAATAGGTAAGTTCATTGTGGTATATCTTGATGACTTGACCATTTTTTCCAAGCATCACCCTGACCATGTCCACCATTTTTAATAAGTGCTTGAACATTGCCGCCAAAATGGATTTTTTTTAAACCCCAAGAAGTCTATTTTTGGAGTAACAAAAGGGAAACTTCTCAGACACATTGTATCTAGAAAAGGCATAAATATTGACTCAAAAAGAGTCAATTCCATCTAGGATCTTAATCTATCCATGAGTAAGAATACAATTCACTCTTTCTTCAAAAAAGTGAATTTCTTACAAAGATTCATTCCTGATTTCATTGAGAAGACTTGTCATATTGTAGATATGATGAAAGGAAAGACCACTTTTAGCTAGACTAAAGAAGGAAAATTAGCATTCTAGAACATCAAGACAGCCATTGCCCATGCCCCAATTTTGGTTTATCTAGATTATACCAAAGATTTTATTATGTATAGTTATGCTTCTGAACACACACTTTCAGCCATTCTAGTACAATAGAATGGAGAAGGTGTGGAATCTCCCATATCCTTCATGAGCTATCCTCTTAAAGCTCATGAGCTAAAGTATTCAAACATGGAGAAGCATTTCTATGTGGTGGTCGAGGTAGTAAAGCATTTTTGCTTTTACATTCTAAATTCCCACACTATAGCCCTGGTTCTTGATACCATAGTTAAATCCATATTAACTCATCAGGAGTTTGGAACCAAAAGAGGGAATTAGATTGAAAAAATCTAGGAGTTTGATCTAGTTATCAAACTGATGAAGCTGGTGTGGGGAAAGGGCCATTGTCAATTGATTGCTAACAATAGACTTGAAAAAGAAAGGCATGAAGAAAAAGAAGTAGAAGACATGCCAACAGTCCTCTTTGTCTCCACCACGAATTAGTGGTATTTAAGTATTGCTCATTTCCTTACTTATGTGAGTGTCCTACTCACTTATCTCATAAAGAAAAGAGAACTATTAAACTGAAAGCTACCCATTTTGTCCTCTAAAATAATGTCATGTACAAGAGGAGCCTTGATAGAGTGTTCCTTCGTTGCGTGGATAAAGAGTAGTAGAACCAACTTTTGAGGTCTTTCCACAATCTAGGATGTGGAGGATATTTTTATACTCCTGTAACTGCCCACAAGATTCTTAGAGCTAGGTATTACTAGCCTACTTTGTTTCAAGATGCATACAAATGGGTATGAAAGTGTGAATCGTGCCAACAGTTCATTGGAAGACCCAAGTTAGCTGCCCTACCTCTCAAGCCAATAGTGATAGAAGAGCCATTTCAGTAATGAGAAATTGATTTTATTGGTGCTGTAAACCCATCTTCAAGTGTTGGACATGATTACATCCTCACAACCACATATTACTTCTCCAAATGGGTGGAAGCAATTCCAACTAGACATGCTACTTCAGAAGTAGTATGCAATTTTCTCAAAGAGAACATCATTTCCAGGTTTAGGGTCCCAACTAAAATTGTGACAGATAATGCTACCTATTTCTCTTCCCATGAGATCACTCAGTTCTATTTTTACTATGGGATTACCCTCTCCCACTCCTCTGATTATTTCCCACAAGGGAATGGCCAAGCTGAATTGAGTAACAAGAATCTGGTGACCATCATCATTAAGCTGGTAGATGAAAACCAATGAACATGGCATAAAGCATTGGTTGATGATTTATGGGTAGATAGAATTATGCCCAAGAGGGTAATAGGTATGTCACCTTTTCAACTTTTTTATGGTCTCAATGCAGAGATACCAATCACCCTGGAATTATAGCATTGAAATTGGCAAAGGCGGTCAAAGATAAAACATATGAAAGCTCCATCGACAAGAGGATCATGTGCTTAACTAAGCTGAATGAGCAATGAACTATGGTGGTGGACCAAATTGCCATGCATTAAAGTTTGGTGAAGAATCTATTCGACTAGAAAGCAAAAGCCCATAATTTTTAGATTGGCGATCAAGTTTTGTTATGGGATAAGAGAAGAGAACCAAAGGGAATGCATGGGAAATTTGACTCCCTATGGAGAGGCCCATTTACTATTCATTAGCTTAATGGTGAAAATAGTTTCTTACTAAAATATCAAGATGGTACACCCTTTTCATTGCCTCACAATGGGCAACATTTGAAGCACTTCAATCTATGAATTATCAAATAAGATCAACTTGTGCATATGTATATTTGTATAGTCTTTAGTTATATTTTTGTACTTTCATTTTTTTTGTCACCTTTCTTTTTGGGTAGCATAAATACATATCCCAATGGCATACTTCAAGGCACTGGAGATTCTAGTTTCTACTTCCCTAAGTTATTCCAAGTCTTCAACTGAAAGAAGTTCCCTAACTGGAGCTAGCTGTTGTTTCCAAAATCTATCGCTCATTTTTTGGGACAACATATGAACTATTTGGGTCTTACATGCCAAAATTCCCTCTTCCCTTGTCAAAAATTGTTTTGGGCATTCAAATTCTCCATTTTTCAAGCTTTTTCAGCTAAATAGACTCTGCAAGTTCATTTCTATAGACTTTGCAGGCTTAAATCTATGGACTCTGTAGGCTTGAATCTATGGACTCATTTATACAAACTCTACCAGTTCTATGAACTCTTTTATATGGACTCTATAGGTTCATTTCTACATACTCTGAAGGTTCATTTCAAAAGACTCAGCAAAAAGAAGAAGGTTTAAACTATTGAACCGTTGAACCAAAATGGTTCAAAGGTTTAATGGGTTCAATAGTTTAAAGGTTCAATGAGTAATTGATTCAATAAAGTTGGTTCAAGTAGTCAAGTGAACACAAGATTGAATTGTTGAACCTTTGAACTATTAAACCAAAGTTGGTTTAATCGATCGGTTCAATCATCCGGTTCAAAGGAGTGCCTCAAAGTGAAAAGACCAGGTGCCCTTATAGAGGATAGTGAACCAAAGGCCAAGTGCCCTTATGTAAGGTACTGAGTAAAAGAAAGCTTCAAGGAACAAAGGAATGAACCGTTGAACCATTGAACCATTGAACCTTGAACCAAATTGGTTCAACAGGTTCAACGAGTTTAATGGATTCAAAGAGATCAAGGGACTTAGAAAGATAGATAAGTGATGAAACAAAAGATGAACCAATGAACTAATTTAACCTTGAACTAAAAAAGGTTCAAAGGTTCAATAGTTTAAAGGAAGTGCTAGACAAAGGAATGAAGCAGATGATTCTAGAGACTAGTTCAAAGGGATGGTTCAACCAAAGATCAAAAGAGTGATTGAACCATTGAACCTTGAACCAAAAAAGGTTCAAAGGTTCAAATGTTCAATGAGATTGGTTCAAAATGATTGGTTCAAGTGGTCAATTGAATGAACAAAATGCAAGATTGAACCATTAAACCAAAGTTGGTTCAATCGGTCGGTTCAAGCAATTGGTTAAAAAGGAGTGCCCCAGTGAAATAAGCCCAAAGTACCCTTGTAGAGGGTAGTGAATTAAGGGAAAGTGCCTTGGTGGAGGACAGTGAAGATTGATTCAAAGATCAAAATAAAAGCCCAAAGGAAAGTGATTGAACCAAAAAAGCGATTGAAGCAAGAAAATTATTCAACCAAGGAGTTGAGAAGGCTGCCCAAACCATTGAAACAATCAACCATTGATGTGCCCATGGATGTCAAATTTAAGATAATGAAATATCCATCAATTTTCAAATATGGCACTTGATACTCAAAAAGAGACTATTTGAAAAGCCCAAAGGGACACCTTCCCTTCGAGGTGTTCCAAAGGTTTGATAAAGACATATAAATAAGTTTCTCTTAGATTTTCATGGAGGGTGCCAAGTGGCAACTGTGGAAGGTTTTAATATGTTTTTCTAAATGTAGTGGAAGTCACCACGTGTCCCTTGTAAAACTTGAAAGAAAGTGCCAAGTGTCAATGTCCACCATTTCTTCCTTTTATTTCATTATTGAATAAGGACTGTGGTGGGCCCTAGGTGAGTTACTAAGGTAAGTGGAGCGTGCCAATTTTCATCATTTATGTGAATTCAAATAAGTCCTGCATGTTTTTATAGTGTTTCTAAAAGCTTAGTAGAAGCCACCATGTGTCATCTTCCACAGTACTCAAAATGTATCTTAAGCTTCTATAAGTTAAACAGATGTTGCCAAGTGTCCTTACCTATTTCATAGTGGAAAGTGCCACCTATCCCTTCATTAGGAATAAAGCACCTGAGAGCTCAAAATACATCAAGGAAATGGAAAATGATGGAGAAAGATAAAAAATATCTATGCATGGGATATGTTTCTAGAAGGTGAAGTAGCCCACCAAGTGGACATCGAAGAGCATGAACATTCAATGGCACGGCCTATTCTCCTCCATTGAGTAAAGTGAAAATAACTGTGCACACATTAGGAAACACATCAGACATCCCATATATAAGATCGATGCTCTATTCCAACATAGCCCATGGACAAAATTTAAAATGCATTGAAGGCATTAAATGCATCATAGGCCATCATTTTTGTGAAACAAAGTGCCCAAGTCTTTCTTGGAGAACTATATATTGGACTCTCTCTTATTGTTTTAGGGGAGATCTCTCTGTTATCAAAAACAAAACTCTACCCAAATTGAAAGGCATTACTAAGACTTTAAGCTCAGATTATTGATCATATTTTGTTATTTGAATAAGAAAACAAGTGACTTTCCAGACTTTGTGCTGGAATAGCTTGGCTATTGGGGAAATTGTTCTTATGTCTATTTCCTTAATATGTTTTTTGTCCATTTAATTAAATAAGCAAAATTAGTGAAAGTAATCAAGAAGGTGTCCTGAAGTTGGCTATGGAGAGACTTTGTGCTGCCACAATTGTCTTTAGTTTGCCTATTTTCTATTTCTATATAAAGGATCTTGGGATGACTTTGTGCCCTCATTATCCTTCATATTCCACTCTTTGGTAGTTGAGGTGGAGACTTTGTGCTACATTTCATCCTGCTATGTTACTGCACCTAGTTATAGTTACTTGTCACTACCTGAAAGGTTCTTATTGTCTGTTGAACATCACTTCTGAAAGAAGAGGAGCGCCTTTTATCATTTCATCAAGATTTCCCCTTTGATTTGTAAACATCATCTCTAAAAAAGGGAGATGGATGGTGTTATCCTACCCTTGAGTGTTATTTTCAGCTTATTTATAGTAAATTAGCATATATATATATATATATATATATATATAGCCCCTTCATACTTATAAGGAACCTCCCCTTGATGGGAGGAGAGATTTGTCCCCTTTTGATGTGGTAAACCTGCACATTTGGCTAACCAATCTTCCTTGTTGTGGTTGATCAGACCTATTTTGTTCATTAGTACACTGGTGACAAAATATTCACCCAACACATAACATAGTAGTTATAATCAACTTATAAATCTTAATCTAGAACTAGTATAAATCTAAGGTTTGCCACTCTATGTGGTCAATGTTACCAATTTTAGATAAATTAGCACTAGAAAGTGTAACTCTAAAAATACACAAATGGAAAAAAGTGAACTAACATCTCAACAACAAAACTCTTAAATACCCTCACATGTTATAAAGAAAAACATTGCAACTCAAATTGCCAAAATCAGTACTTACTATATACACATAATATTTTCAAACTTTTATCACATACTAACACTTTGTATCTTTTAAGAACCCAGTGAGTCTCAATCTCTCTAAGTGAATTCCTTAAGGGGGGCACCAAGAAAGGGGTGGGAAGATCATTGTTACTTTATAATATTACTGTGCCACTTGCCATCTACATACTTGTCTCCTAAAACCATTTACCCTAAGTTTATTCTCCTTTATTTTACCCATTCCAAACATTTATCACATCATTATCCTACTTTTTATTTCTTTAAACCCATATCACTAGTTTATTGTACTAGGTCAATTAGGTTGGCCCTATACTATTTAGGGATATTTTTCACTTGGAGTTTTGTTAGCCCTTTGACCGACCTAGCTCGAGACCTAGTGATTTATCTCCTAAAAACATATAGGGTTAACTGGGTTGACCCTATAAATATGACATATTCAAAATGATTTAGGGAAAGATCCACCTATATATACAAGTTCATTTCCAACCATTTGAATATAGAGAAGTAAAGAAGAATAAGTGTGAACAAACATCTACTTATTAACCATTCTACTTGAGGAATAAAGATTAGGGTTCCATACTTTATTTGGAGATATGGATTTAATTTTGTGGAGAAATATTTTAGTTGCATAGATAGGTTGTGTAGCCTAGAGATGATTTTTCTTTATTGTTCTTACATACCACAACAATCTCTTACAAAGCACTTTGGCTAAGAGAGAGATTGAGGTTTGGCAAGTTCATATTCAATGTAAGTATTTTTAACTTTATTTTTCCTTTGTAAGAGTATATATATATTGTAGTTGTGCTTCTCTCTAATGCATTAGGATTTAATATAAATTGATGTGAGTATATGTCTTATATGCATGTATAGTTTAGTTTTTTTTAATTTCTAACCCCCACTTAATGCCACAAGCTTTGGTGTGCACTAGATTAGATTTAATTTTTTTATTAGAATAGAGTGAAAATTAAACCTAAGAATATTTTAGGGTTGTTGCATGATTGTGTTAGACTGTAAGCATTAGAACCCTTCCTATCATGGTGTATTATGACAAGTGATCCCCTTATCATGTCTAGTAGATCCCCATATTGTTCATGCTCCCACTTAACAAATGTAATCCTAATTGGAAGTGTAGGTATGATCTATCTTCTCTAAGACAAGATTGATTTATAGAAATGATGCACTTTTGATTTCATACATTCTAGGGAACCTGATGTGAACTAACTCTTGCAAGATTTTTTCACCTTATTTAATTCTTTCATCATTATTTTTATCATATGTTTTCCATACTTGGTTGATTGCATTGACCCAACTCTGACTTCTTTATGCAAGTTTTTAGGTACATGCTACTGGATCGACCCTATCAACCTAGTATAGGTTTTCAACTTTTTAGACATCTAGTTCAGACTCTAGTTGACTCAGTCGACCCTTTACATTCTAGGTAGTCAACAATAGGTTTTTTCAAAACTTGATCAACCCACTTAACCCAATTAGTAAAAATTATAAGCATATATCAAGGTTTTTGAATAATAATATTCATTATTTACATCTTCAATCCACCAAGGTTATTTTATATCTCTTTATATCTTTCTTTATAGTATTTCCTTTAATAGTTTGTAGTCTTTAAAAATACTCCTACATAGTCAATTGGATCAACCCTATCAACCCAAATTTTGTGTTCTATGTGTTATCTGGATAACTAGGTTAACTCTACTGACCCTATTCATTTTCAAACCCTACTTTTGCAGTATAGGATCGACTTTGTTGACCCTATTCTTTATTTTTTACATATATTGTTGACTATATCAACAATGTACCTTGTTTCAAAGTTGTAATTAACCTTATATGCTATTAATTAGCTCTCACTTTCTTTTTTTATTCCTTGCATGCTTTGAATAGATCACATAGTTTAATTATATGGTTTTAAATTAATCATTTAGTTTCACTATTTTCTATTTTATGCACACACAACCAAATCATAAAACCTAAATAAGCAATTTAATATTTGACTATCTAAGGTTAACCTACTTGGATTTCATCACCAAGGGGGAAGTTGAATTGATGTTCTTATCAAGTATAAAGCATGGTTAATCATATATATTGTCTAATCACCCAACATCCTTATAGCTATGGTATGTGAAGTGAGGGGGTAGGCCCCAATACCAAGCCTATATCATTACCACTACAGATCCCTTTTATCCCAAACTACCTGAAATAATCCTTAGATTTATTTCGAGTTCCTTGCTTATAACCAACTTCCCATCACATTTAAAATCATAATATTAATAATCTAATAAAAAATTAGGTTGACCAATTAGTTAGCTATTTACTTTTCAATTTTATTTCTTTCTCTTTAATCAATTGTTTTTTTTATTGCAAACACTTACATTAGCCAACATTGGTGCAAGATTTTATGTTTTGTGCCTCAATTATATTGGCCAACATTAATTCAATTGACTATTAAGACTGTTTTAGAGCCCTTGTTTCCATTTAGTTCGTAATTTTCAAATTACTTGAAAAAATTATATTTTTTTAGTTCACAATCTATTATAGGATTCTCAATTTTCCCTATCTATTGTACTGGATCAACCTAATCAACCCTGTACCTTTTTATAGCCTCTATTTAGTATGTTGGATCAACCCTATACTATTTACGGATCTTATTTTTATGCTAAGATGACTCAGTCAACCCTATACTATTTATATCATTTCTTATTTCCTTGCTTTCTCATCTATCTTTCTTTCCCTTCATCATTGACTTTCTACTTGATTATAATACTGAGTTACAGTCAACAAACATGATGAATTTTACCAACCCTCATAGGGTCTCCCATAGATAGAGTAGGGCTCCTCTCTTGGATGTTATTAATGTTTATATTTCCACTCACACAATGAACTATGGGACCCCTCCTAATTAATATTCATAGTGTAATCCTCTCTTCTCATTAGAAGACCAACCCAAATTAGAGTATACCCTTGCTCTTTATCTCTGAATTTCCTCAACATCAAGGAAAGGATCCTTCAACCATTTACAATATTATGATTAGTGGTCAATTTGAAGAGTCTCATTCATATACTCCTACATTTTCAACTATATTTTTGGGTACCACTTTATTTTATTCTCATCCTCTTCCTTTGATTATGACCCCTTCTCATACCATGACCTCTTCTTCTCTAACTTCTTCCACCTCCATGCCTAGTATATCCACTAACATGGTAGGTTATACATATTTTAAGCCTCTCATAAGATCCAATTTCCTTAATCCTTCCACTAGTGCATCATTTTCTACCCAAGGTAATCATGTTACTAGTGCTTCTTCTTCTCAACCATTCACTAGTCCATCTTTTGCTACATAAGCAAATTTTTCCACTAGTGACTCACATTCTCATAATTCCTCTAAATCTCTTATCAATACCAATAATGCTATAAAATCCACTAATACCACCTCTAATTCTTCTAATAATTCTAATAAAACACATCAAATATTGTTACAAACACTCAATCAAATGAATAACTTTCAAGATCATAACACAAATCAAATGATGTGAATGAAAAACCACATTCTTCATCTTTAATATCATCCTCAACCAATGTCTTAGGACAAAAATAAACAAAATGTTCCTCCTCATCCTCTTCAATATTGTCAAGGTAATCTCATTCCTCAACCTAATTTGGTCAATAAAATCATTAATAACCTCCAAAATGAACCTCTCACTACTCAAATTACTAACATTGATATAAGAGGTATCACACCTATAATTTATTATAATGGATCAACCAATACCATCCTTCATATTAATATTTATAAGGATTGGGTCAAATTGAATACCTTTTCCACTACCAAACTCTTAGCTAAAATTCTCATAGGGTATGTCTTGGATTGGTACAACCAACTTAGAACTCATTCCATTACTAGTTTGGAGGATTTAGTGAATGCCTTCATTCAAGAATTATGAACTCATGATGTTCCCAAAAACACTTTGGCCCACTTATAAATTACAAAAACCTTGAAAATGAAACTAATCAAGCCTTTATTAAAATGTGGAAAACTTTGTCAAAGAAAATTGAACATAACATGGTTGATGATAGTATTTTCCATCTCTTTACCAATGCCCTTTTTCCTAAACTTAAATATCAGTTCCACACTCTCTCTCTATGTACATTGGAGGAGGCTATTAACCAAGATAAATGACAAGATTTCCTTATGCATCAATTTAAGCCACCCTAACTATAGGTCCTTGTCTCTTAAGAAAAAAACTCATAATGTTACCAATGATGGTGTTATATATTCTTATGACACCCTTCACAATTTTAAAGCTATCATTCCTACCCCTTCATTAGAACTAGATCCTCATCAAAAATATACCAATCCTCACTTACCTTCACCAAATAACATTAATGTTCATAAGCCTCTATCCTTAACTAAATTGCTTAAGCTTATACCTAGACCTCTTCCAAAATAACTTGACCCTACCTATCTGATGAAATCCTGGTATGATCCTAATAAGTTTTGTTAGTTTCATGCTAGTTGGGGTCATTCTCATGAGACCTGTAGACAACTTCATAATTTAGATATGAAATTTCTTCTTGGTCCTAATTTTGATCATAAATATATCATTAAAAAGTGTCAACAAGCTTATGAAATTATTCTGAAGGATTATAAATCACATGATAAATCTTAATCCTTTAACAAAGCCAATGCTCATTTGGCTATCTACAAAAACCCTCTTCTTAATCATCAACCTATACAAGATAATCAAGATAAATCTACCCCTTCCACCAATAATAAATAAAGTATTGTTGAAACCACTTCCAAATATAACATGGTTAACATGACTAATATGTGAAAGGTGGTTGTTTTTATTGATTCTCAACCTATCTACACTCCTTCATCTAGAACATATCATGTTATCCAGGATTATTCTCCAACTCATTTAAATGAGTTGGGGAAAGATGACCTTATTAATTTTGATAATTAAATTTCTTATTCTCCCTTGGATAACACTTCCTATTTTATTTTTACTACTCTTTCATCATATTATAACACTAATGATACTAAAATTTCTACTGACACTTCTTCTACCATTTCTCAAAATCAACTTGAACCAAATAATTCATCTTCACAACATCATTTACAACCTTTTTCCAAACCTTATTCTTATAAAAATAAATTCTAATACACTTTGGATCTTCCTTTCAAGGACCTGTTTAATCATTATGCACCTATATATAACAACCATAGTATGGGTTATGATGAGTGGTATCCCATTATAGAACTCAATAAAATCCACTCATAGATTATATTCCTTGATATTATGAGGACTTCTCCATGTCATAGAAACCATCTTATCATACTTCCCTAATAGGATAGGAGGTATCCTTATCTAGATTTAAGGATAGTATATTACAACAATGTGAAGAGATGTCTATCAACATTGATGAAACTATGGACACTTCTCTTTCCTTAAAATTTTCTATAGTTTCTATGAATCCTGATGAGATTATACTTCATGTGGATGATCCTCCTTTATTTATTAGTGTCCAAATAGGTTATATCTAAGTTAAGTTTACACTAATTGATGAGGGTTTAAACACTTGTGTTGCCTCTCTCAACTTTATTAATACCCTTGGAAATTTAGGATGTAATATTAAATCTACACACAACACTTGATAAAGATATGATCGAAAGTAAATGGCTCCTCTAGGTTAGGTGTGGCTTCTCATTACCATCCCACTTGTCACCATTCATGTGAAGGTGATGATATTTAATTTTCCACTTTATTATAACATATTACTTGGTAGGTCATGGACTCACCGTATGAGATCCATTACTTCTTTTGCATGTCAATGCATTAAATTTCCTCATAATAGAACCATTTATAAGATTCAGGGTGATACTAACCCTTAGAATTTTAAACAATTACAAGAACATGGTGTCTTCAAGATTCCTACTCTTGAAACTTTGCCTAGCATTCCATTCCATGAGTCTTAGTATCTTAAATTTACTATTAGTGCAACTCAAGGTTACAATGGATATCTTGAAATCATTAGGAAAATTCCCCCTAACCTCTTATAATATGATGATGATGATGAGCCCAATGAGATTAACCCAAAGATTAAAAATTTTGATCTCTCACCTCACCTCCTCTTGCATCTTCCTACTTCCTTGTAGCCTCATTCTCACAAACCTCCTTATGATGAAATTCCTATAGTCTTGACCAAGACTCAACATTCTATTCACTACACTTCTTCAGATGACAAGGTCATCCCTACTTATGTCATTAATATTCACACCTTAGATTACTATGATGGTTATTCCCTAGATGATCCACTCTTGGGTGGTATTGTATAGGCATGTGATGTCAAGATTTTCCATTATCATTCCTCTTTACTTGAGTCTTTTCTTGTATCTTCTTGTCTTCCTTCTTTTATAGCTCATAATTTAAGTATTTTTTCTCTTTATCATAAGGTAGAGATGATATTAAATTATCTAGTTTTTGAGGAGGCTCATAGGAGTATGCTCATAGATCATGTTATGATTGGGCCTTACCATTTTGTTAGGTACCCTGATCACTATAGTTGGTTTACTCTTAAGATTAGTGGAACCCTTCTTAGACATTATGTAAATCCTACTCCTCCCTTAGTAGGGACCTTATCAAAGCCCATCCCCACTCCCACTATAGTTGATCCTATTCCCACTCCTACTATAGTTGATCCTGTTCCCACTCCTACTATTGCTGAGTCTACCCTTGCTTCTCATCTTATTGCTCCTTCTGTTGAGCCTAGTTTTGTTACTCCTCTATCACCACCTTCATTTGGTTATGGTTTGATTTTTTTACCTAAGATGACTCTGTTACCCACAAAGTGGGCCAATGAGTCTTCTCCATTTTCTTCCACTCTTTTTACACCTCTTTTTGTGAGTGTTTCTCCTAAGACCACTCACAAGCATATATGTTGCTTCTATGATATAGATAATCATTCTTCTATCGATTGTCACAAGTTTCAATAGTATATTAATACTTTACATCCTTCCTCTCCTTCCTTAGAAAAAACCATGCATCTCTTGAAGGTTATACTTGAATATATATCTAAGTATGGTAAGTGTATTATCTATGGCACCAATGTGGGACACATCACACCAATCATTGATGCATCCTTCAATAACACCTTAAGGATCACATTTTAGCTTTTATTAGACCTTCTTTTTTTCCTCTCATAGGTTCTCCCCATAATAAGGCTTCTCCTTCTTCTCCCATGGCTCCATCTCTAGTGGCTTCATCCCATCCTATGGTCCCTTTATCACCTTATGTACTTTCACCCATGATTCCTTCACTTGTGGACCTTCCCTCACTCATGGATCCTTCTCCATTGGTGATTCCTACTTTTCCCATAGAGGCTACTCCCATGAATTCTCCTAAACATCCCTTTCCTAATTTCACTCCTTAGCATGATCCATCGAGTATTCCTAATTTTTATGAGGAGATTAGAAGAGAAATATTTTCCCAATTTTTATTGAATATTGATTAGACATTAACAACAATTCATATCCATTTTCATAGAGATTTATCTGATGTCTTAGATAGTGTGTGTGGGTAGATTCATCAATATTTATGATCACATGCATGTGCCTTTACATTTACATCTTGATTAGATGTGTGCTCCAATTTTATTTTTATCTATCTATTATATCATTTGATGTTGTGTCAAGTTCATATTTTTCTTATATAGTGATTTTACCTTTGGTATTATATCTTGTTTATATTATCATTTATATTTGCATATGATAATATTTATTTATCATTGTTTTCTATTTATTTCTTGAGTTTTTCACAATACTCCCTTCTTGCCTTCATGATTGTTTATTTTCTCATTTATATTTATTCATAGTTAATTATCAATGTGACTTGGTTATACCAACCTTGATCCCTTTGGCTCTTTTTTTTCTATTACCATGTGATCAGTTAGTAAACAATACATCTCATTATTATTTACCTTCACCAATCCACCTTTGGATCTCCATTTTCCCTTCATATTTTTTCATAAACTAATAATATACATGGCTAAGACTTGAGATCACATGCTAGTTCATTATTAAGCCTAAGTGTCCTAGTCAGTCTTTATCTTTGGTTACTAAGCTTTTTTTAGCCTTAGCCTAAAGTTCATTCATGTGTATCACTACATATTTCATGATTTGTCATTCTAGATCCATATGGAGGAGAAATCATAAAAATCCATAAATTTTTAAAATCCAAATCATTTAATAAAATGCTATGATAGAAAAGACAAAAATATTCTTAAAAGTTAAATCGCATTAAAAGACATGATTTAAAGCACATCTCCTTCTTCTAGTCAAATTTCAAACTCCACATTTGGCCTCATGATAGAGCCAAGGTCCTTTGGGGTGTAGTAGGCTAGTAGATTAGAAAAAGAGAATAAAAAATTCTTTGAGTACTACTTAATTTCTCATGTAAGTACCTAATCTTCACAGTAGACCGACAACTTTGTAAGGGGTCCTGAGAAATGGGGAACACATCATGGGAAGATAGTTACAATTTACCTTTTATTGTACCAATATACCTTCATTAGTTGATCTTATTAGCATGATTATATGCATATAAAGCTTTATGTCTATAGCGAATAGGTGTCCTTTGTACATTGATGGTCACTAGTCACTTAGTGTCTTCTCATGTACTTAGTATTCCTTTTGTC